>JAGKTI010002755.1:0-30291 GCA_018397915.1 Birgus latro | reverse complement strand
GATATGTGTAAGAACTGAGTTTTTGATGCATTGAAAATAACAAGATTATTTTTACCCCAATCAGAGATACGAGCCAAATCAGACATTAGGTGTGCCATAGCCTCATCCCTTTTTTGTTGAAGTAACTGCTGAGATGGACGTTGCGGGAACCGAATGGAAAGGTGAAGGGTGGAATCATCAGCATATGAGTGGATAGGGTTAGATGTACAGCTTAGAAGGTCATTGATGAATAAAAGGAAGAGAGTAGGTGATAGGACAGAACCCTGAGGAACACCACTGTTGATAGGTCTAGGAGAGGAACGATGGCCGTCTACAACAGCGGCTATAGAACGACCAGAAAGGAAGCTAGAGATGAAGGCACAGATAGAAGGATAGAAACCGTAGGAGGGCAGTTTGGAAATTAAAGATTTATGCCAGACTCGATCGAAAGCCTTTGAGATGTCAAGTGCAATGGCAAAGCTTTCGCCAAAGTCCCGAAAGGAGGATGACCAGGAGTCTGAAAGGTAGGTGAGAAGATTGCCAGCGGAGTGTCCCTGACGGAACCCATACTGGCGATCAGAAAGAAGGTTGTGACAGGAAAGATTAACCCTTACACATGCGACACTACGATCACAAAAACTCTTGATGGCACCTAGCAGTTTGCCATCTACGTGGTACATGTGCAAAACTTTCCACAATCTTCCTCAGTCCACTTTGTTGTATGCTTTTTCCAGATCCATGAATGCCATAAACACCTTATGGTCCTTCTCACAAGCCTTCTTTGCTGTCTCACTGCAAAAATTTGATCCACACATCCTCTGCCACTCCTAAACTCACCCTGTTCATCACTCACTAGGACTTCTGATATCTCCCTTACTTTCTCTATAATAATTCTTCCATATACCTTCCCTATCACACTCAATAAACTTATGCCACAATAATTCTTGCACTCACTATGCTCACCTTTATTACTGTACAGGGGTCCAATCACAGCCTTTTCCACTCTGCTGGTATAGTTTCACTCACCCATGGCTTCTTACATATCTCCAACATGCACTTCACTCCACTCTCTCCATTACACTTAACGCTTTGAGATTCCGACAATGTGTTTTCGAGTCATCATAAATCCAACCGTTGAGATTCTAATGACTCTAATTCGAGTCATACGAAATAATATATATTTTTTGCATGTTTTCCATCTCCTGTCTGGCCTTGTTCCACACAAACTGTCCTGTTCTTTTTACAGTGATGAGTATATCAGACAGATATGCATAATAAATAGGTTCTTACCATAAATAATATTGATATTACCAGCATGGATATTTGCCAGCGTGACAGCAAGAGCTTTCACTTTTCTCTGTGAAAACTAACATAAATTGCCATAACCTATATATCAATAGAAAGGGAATTTACTATAGACTGACATGATGCTATCAAATTTCACATAACTCTAATACTTTTTTTTTTTATTACAAATATTTTTCTACGGGAGGGTGTGCAATGTTTCCTTTCTGGCTAACTTCTACTCATCCTATTGGTCTTTTAGATATCGTATTAACCTTTTAAAACCATGCTACAATAAAGAGCAACTATTCAGCTTTAAAACAGTACCAGATTCATTAGTCTACCATAAAAAGTTAGTGTACAGTGGCCGATTATATACAAATATCGCTGTGTGATGGTGCGCTCTATGTGCACCCGGGAATCTGGCACAGACACAACCGGCGAAGGGCCAAAAATCTCAAAAGGATAATCATCTCTGCATACACCTCATCCACCCCAGCTCCTTTCCCATTTTTCAGCCTCTTCACAGCACTCTTCACCTGTGTGAGTGTCACGTCTCCTGGCACTGCATTCCTTCTCTTCACACCCCCAAACCAATCATGTTTACAGCCACTCTGCTCTCTCTATTCCCATTCATCAGGCTTTCAAAATATTCTTTCCATCTGGTCCTCACTTCATCCCCATGGGTTAAAAATCAACCACCTACATCCTTCACACTATCACTCACTGAGTAGTATATCTTACTCTTGTTGATTTGAAGGAAGCTCTAGACAGAATGCCCAAGATGGTGGTGAATTTGGGAATAAGTAAGCTCAGGATTGAGGGATGGTTGGTTAGAGTGACTGTGTCAATGTGCAAGGGTGCCCACACTTAGGTGAGAGTGAACAGAGGTCTGAGTGATGAATTTTCCATGAACACTGATATGCATCAGCATTTGTTTTAAGTCCCTTATTGTTCATCATATAAATTGAAGCTCTCTCATGTGACTTCAGACTGAACTCCCATAGGAGATGTATGCTGATGACTTGGTGTTAATTGCAGTGAATGTGAGGTGAGTGGAGGAAAGATTTAGGATGGGGAGAGATGGGAAGGGATACATACAAGAGTATGAGAGTAAATGTGAATAAAACAAGTGATAATTACCCAAGGCAAGTGGCAGTTCTGGTAAGCAAGAGTGTGTGAGTGTGTGGCCATATGCTGCCTGCCACAAGATATGCGAAAGAACTCCATTTTATGCAGTGTTTGTGATAAATTAATGCATATGAACTGCAGTGGTGTCACAGCCAGGCTGCAAAATAATGTTAATTTTGTGTGTCCTGTAAGTAAAGGAGGGCATAGAGATGCACAGAGGTAGGAAAGGCTTAACCCTGCTGGAGAATCTCTTGGGTATGGATGACTCTTGCTGCAGTATATGGGAGGCATGACGTGTGCTAGAGATGGAGCTGGAGCTAACTCAGAAGCAAAGGTAAAAAGTGGCCGGAAGAAGTTTAGGAAGGTGTTGTCCCTCCATGCCAAGGGATCCTTACGTGCTGCATGTGTGAAGTTTAATTCTGTACAGATATGAAACTTGGGTAGTGAAGATAAACTGATTTTTACACAAAAGATCCCGACCCATTATCTTCACTGCAATTTCTTACTATAAACCAGTCCTGAAATATCTATGACCCACATAAAAAAAGATCAGATAATAATACCATTAAAATACACCATCCTACCTCATCAATAATAGGAGTAACCCTGGCACCATCCCTAATGTTCTTTTCAAGGATATTAAGGAGGCGGACCAAGCGCTCAGGAGGGACAATGGCCATGGCCCCTAGGCTCTTGAGTTTGGCTGCTTCTGAGCACAGGTCTGTCAGCTCATATTTGGGAATGAGGTATTCCTGAGGTACATCTCCATCCTCCTCTGTTGGGAGGAAAACAGTAATTGTAAGTTATTAAGAGAGGCTAAATCTTAAACAGCATACCATAATTCACCATCCTTTAGTAATGACTGATGTGTAATCAGAAGAGACTAAATTCTCAAGTTTTCTGCATCACCATCCAATATGATGCTAACATTTCACATAATGGGTCTTAATATCAACACTAGTATTAAACAGACTAATAATAATTATAATAATAAATAACAATAATAATAATAATTCATCCATCCATCCAACATCCAATCCTTCGTAGTCCCACGAGAAGCGTAGGAGCCCGGGGCTAGGCAAGTTGGTCCTGACATTTAAGATGAGAGTATTATTATCATTATTATTATTATTATATATAATAATAATCCATCCATCATCCAATCCTACATTGCCCAATGAGGAGCGTAGGAACCCCGGGCTAAGCAAGTTGGTCCTGACATTTAAGAGTGACCAGCCTCACTCATCCCTAAGTGACATTACTATCTATCTATCTATTGCCAGACGCCTCAATCCCGCAAGGGGTGGCCACAAACAAATCACCTCCATGTCCCCATGTCCCCCGCCATTTCACTGCCCCACTCCCAGCTCATACCCCCCTCTCTCATATACCTCTCTACTCCATCCCTCCATCTCATCCTTGGCCTCCCCCTCCCTTTCCCCCCCTCCACCTCACTCACATACACTCTCCTCGTTAGTTTATTACTCTCCATCCTCTCCACATGCCCAAACCACCTTAACGTGTTTCTCCTAACGCTTCTTATCACATCCACATCCACACCACGACGTTACTTCACTTCCTCATTTGTTAGTCTCTCTCTCCATGTGACTCCACATTCTCCTCTCAAATAACTCATTTCCACTGCTCTCACTCTTGACTTCTGTCCCTCCAACAGGGTCCAAGCTTCACTTCCATATGCAGAGTTGGTATCACAATACTGTCATGTAGCAACTTTTTCACTTCCATGCTCACTTCCCTGTTCCTTATCACTGCTTTCAATGAACCAGCAACCTTTCTTCCATGCAGCACCCTTTCAAGCACTTCACCCTCCAGATTTCCATCCTTACTCATCACACTACCCAAGTACTTAAATGCATTCACATTCTCCACATCCTCACCATCCAATCTCACAATAGTCACTGACTTCATGTCTCTCGAAGACCATCACATTACTTTTCCCTACATTCACCTTTAGATTCCATTTCTTACACACTCTCCCAACTCATCTACCAAGCCTTGCAGCTCCCCTTTGTCTTCACTCAACAACACAGTATCATCTGCCAACAACAGTACAGGGAGTTTCCAAACACTGCCCTCTCTCACTATGGCCACTCCAACATCCACTGCCCAACCTTGTACCTCTTTTATAACTCCATCCATATACAGATTGAACAACCATGGAGACATGACACATCCTTGTTTCAATCTAACCTTCAAATGGAAAAATTCACTCAGTTTGCCATCCACACGCACTGCGGCCTTAGCACCCTCGTACATACTCTTCACGGCCTTCAACAACTTCCCATCTACTCCATATATTCTTAATACTTTCCACAATCCTTGTCTATCTACCCTGTCATATGCTTTCTCCAAATCCATGAAGGCTGCATACAACTTCTTTCCCTTCTCTAGAAACTTTTCCAATAAAGATCTAAGAATGAATATCTGTTCTACACAACCTCTTCCCTTCCTAAAACCTCCCTGTTCTTCTCCAACTAATTCCTCTGTTATTTCCCTCTGTCAAGAAGTATCCTACCATATATATTGTCTATTATACTAAGAAGGCAAATGCCCCTATGATTATCACACATTTCTCTTTCCCCTTTTCCTTTGTACAGGGGAATAATCATACCTGACTTCCAATCCTCCAGGACTCTACCTTCCTACCAGGCCAATCTGCACACCTTCCACATCCATTCTATTACTATCTCTCCCCCACACTTCAGCATTTCACCACACACTCCATCAATTCTGGGGGCTTTCCCTATTTTAACTTTCTTCATTGCTTTCACCACTTCCATCCTGCTGATTTCTTCCTCTCTTCTCACAACCCTCCTTCTCCCAGCCATTCCCCAACCACTTATACTTGCATTACTTCATTCTCTATGTTCAACAATTGTTTAAAGTGTTCTCTCCATCTGTTCACTTTTTCCCCCTTCTCCACTAGTAATCTACCATTTTTATCTTTCACATCCCAAACACCCCTTGGATATAAGCCTATGC
Organism: Birgus latro; assembly: GCA_018397915.1. Taxonomy (NCBI): domain Eukaryota; kingdom Metazoa; phylum Arthropoda; class Malacostraca; order Decapoda; family Coenobitidae; genus Birgus; species Birgus latro. Next base: position 24,894 of record JAGKTI010002755.1, on the reverse strand, counting down.
AGGCTCATCCCGATTGCAGGGACTTAATTACCCACTAAACCACCAGGTGCCATAATTTGGTTATATGGTTACCACCCAGCATAATAAATGGTTTCCTGGTGTACAGGAAACCATTTGGCTTGTCACTCAGTGAAGTCACCCATAGGCAGAAGGAAGAGGGAAGAATGAAGGTAAGAAAGACAGAAGAGGGAGGGTAAAGTCACCCGTAGGCAGAAGAAAGAGGAAAGAATGAAGGAAAAACAGAAGAGGAAGGAAGGAAGAGAGGAAAAGGCAGACACCCAAAGCAGCACTACATCGAGTGATTGGATGATGAGTGCCCCCACCTACCGCTGGTCTTTTGTTTCTCAGAAGTGCCAGTTCATTCACTGGGAACTCACCAGCACTCAACACACATATACATTAATTTTACAATTACAAAAATCTCAGTGCTGCTCTCAGGTGTCTGCCCTTTCCTCCATCCTTCTTTCATTCCATCCTCTTCTGTCTTTCTTTCCTTCATTCTTTCCTCATCCTGCTGCCTACAGGTGATTTTACACTCCCACTTCTGTCTTTCTTTCCTTCATTCTTTCCTCTTCTTTCTGCCTGTGGGTAACTCTACACTGAGTGACAAGCCAAATGGTTTCTTCTACACCAGGAAACCATTTACTATGCTGGGTGATAACCACATAACCAAATTTTTAGTGCCTGGTGGTTTAGTGGGTAATTATGGTGCTCCAGTTTGATTGAGCCAGTGTAGGTTTACATCCAAGGGATGGTTGGGGTTTATTTCCCATGTAATGCCACTCCTCAGGGATGAGTGAGGCTGGTCACGCTCACCTTAAATGTCAGGACCAACTTGCCTTGCCCCGGGCTCCTGCTTTCCTCATGGGGCAACATGGGATTGAATGATGATGATGATGATGATGACAAGAATCTCTCATATATGAAACAAACTTCAGCTTAAAAAAAAAAAAAGGGGGGGGGGGGGGGGGCAATAGTTAAACCTTATAATCATCCGTCACAGTACCTCTCTCCAGGTCGTAGCATTTTCAAAGAGTGAGGCTGTCTCTTAAAGGATTCAACAGAAGAAAGTTGTCTCATGGACAATGGCAATTTATTATATAACCTAGGGGCTCTATACAAAAGGAATGATCAGAGAAAGATGACTGGTGAATGGCTACGGGCTCGTCAAAACGCACAGAATCATCTTCACGATGTACCATCACACCTGGGCATGCCGGTGGGAATTTCAACAATTCGGCAAAATACTTTAGTTCACCAAACTTAAGAACATTAACGAAAGAAGACACAGTTTAAATTCTATTCTAGCATTTACTGGCAACCAATGCAGCTCAAATAGGAACAGGGTATTTGAGGTTGGGGGGGGGGAGGGATAAGCCTTGCTGCCCTCTTCATCACAGACTGAACTGTTGTTAGTATATTATTTGTAAGACCAATCCACAGTGAATTACAATAATTGGCACAAGACCACTGCATGGACCAATGTTAAGAGGCAATGTCTATTCAGAAAATTTCTCACAGAGATTTCTGATATGCAAGCTCTTTGTTATTTAACTCTGAATTAAAATAAACACCCAGATTTTGAACAGAACTGACAGGATGAAGCTCGGCACACCAATGTTCAAAGCCAGGGCATTATCACTGTCGTCACCCATTCTGTTTCCTCTGATGATCTCAGTTTTACCATCTTTCAGCTTAAGTTTGCTCTTTGCCATGCAAACCTTAATATCAGACATTATACTTTCAAGTTTAGTCTTGGCATCATTAACATCTGACATCTTAACATACAGCTAGCTGAGTGTCGTCAGCATAAAAATGATGGGACATGTCATGAGCACCAAGCAAAGATGATAAACTACTCATGTACACTCTAAATAGAATTGGATCCAATACTGATCCTTGAGGGACCCCAAACAAAAGGGGAGCAGAATCTGAGCAAGCATAATCAATAACTGCTCTCTGAGATCTGTCTGACAGATACAACTTACGAAGCAAAAGAGCACAGTCAAGAACGTCATAAAAATACAGATCATCCAACAATAGCTTCTGTTCTACTGTGTCAAAAGCTACAGACAGATCCAACAGAACTAGGAGAGAGGACATCCCACTACAGGTGTTTACCACCAATTCACTGTGAATCCTTGTTAATGCAGTTTCATTTGGATGGTATTTTCTGTATGGTGACTGAACAACAGGAACAACTCTGTTATATTCCAGTAGTGATAAGGATTGACCAAGCAAGGCCCGCTCAATAATCTTGGATATGAAAGACAGGTTAGAGATGGGACAATAATTTTTCAAGCTCTTGATATCAAGGCCGGGTTTCTTGAGTATGGACCTAAGAAAGGCACGTTTCTCAGACTGCACAAAATTACTTTCTAAGAAGCATCTATTAATTATGCTGCAGATAAAGTTTGCTGCGTGCTCATACACATTAGGCAGTTGTGACATGTTACACAGATCAAGTGGGCAAAATGTTAAGTTATGTGATGTAACATTTGACTATTTACATCCAGCAGGTGAAATGTTGAAAGCAAATGACCCCCTATGTGTCGTGATTGGAAGTCAACAGAGTACACTTCACTAGAAGGACTGCTGTTGCAAGATATTTTAGTTGTAAACAATGAAGCAAAATCAGAAGCCAATTCAGCATAAGATACAGAAGCTGGTTTAACAATTACATTCCTCCGACCAACAAAATTGTTCACAACTGCATTTTTTTTTTTTTTTTTTACCCACCACCACATGAATCAACTTTCTTTTGATAATACCTTGCCTTTTGGGTTTTTACAACAGGAACAACTGCTCTTCACACAGACACACTACGTAAACGAGTTAATTCGGCCCGTTGCAAGAGCCGTGCACACTCTGCCTTTCTACATTGTCTACGCAAAGAATTGATGGATGTACCATACCATGGAGAACTATCACATACATTGATTGTTTTTACTAAAACCACAGGACAATAATGGTCAAAAACTGACCTCAGCTCACTGTTATATATACAGTAGGCGCAGAAAGTATTGATGTTTTTTTGTCAACGTCATTCTTTTTCACGTTAAGTGAAGTAGGGTCAATACTGCCCTCCCCTGTGATGCGAAATGAGCTGACGCTTTTTCAACGGGAGCTGGCAACCCTGCTTGATAGGTTTGGCACCACAGGAGCAGGCTCAGTAATGTTTGGGCAGCCACAGGAGGAGGATTGTCTCTGTGTGTGATGCACCACGAGGGCATGTTTTGACTCAAATAACACAGTTATTTGGTTACCTACCACATTCTCATCATGCCTAAAGTAACCACAAGCAAGGACAAACGTGTGGAAGTGATTACTTTATACGAAGCTGGCCACAAATTCCCATTTATTGCAAATCAGATGTGTTAGACTGAGGACAGTGCAGAGACTGGTGTAGCGGTTCAAGGACAGTGGGGAGGCCATTCCTCCCACTCCACTTCCCAAGCCTGGGAGACCTAGTAAGACAACCTTCAGGACCCGTCAGCTGATCTCAAGGCAAGTTAGCAAGGATCCAAGGCTAACAGCACGGGATTTAAAAGAAAAGAACCCACAGTTGCTGGCAGATGTGTCTGTCAGAAGTGTGCAGCAGCTGTTGCATGACGATCTGGGCTACAGGAGTTTTTATGCTCGTAAAAAACCACTGCTAACTGCACTTCAGAAGAAAAAGAGTGTAAATTTTTGTAAGAAATATCTTGCCTGGAGTGAGGAGCAATGGAAAACTGTGCTTTGGAGTGATGAGTCAACATTTACGGTCACTGGTACCCCTTCATCACGAGTGTACCGCAAACCAGGCAGTGACCCCCTGGATCCTAAGTACACTTCCAAGTTTGTTAAATACCCAGCCTCACTCATGGCTTGGGGCTGCTTTACATATTATGGTGTTGGTAGGTTGGTAATTCTACCTGCAAATGAAAAAGTGAACCAGAACAATTATTTGGAGCTCTTATGTGATGTTTTAAGTGACTCTTTTGATAAAACCAAGGCAAGAGTATTTATGCAAGATTCTGCCCCTGCACATGATGCAAAGCCAGTGAAACAGTGGCTAACAGACTGTGAGGTTCCCTTTATTCGAAACTGGCCCGGAAACAGCCCAGATATCAATCCCATTGAGAATTTATGGGCGCACATGAAGCGGCAGCTGCGTAGTATGGACACATCATCTTTGCCTAAACTTGAGGCTGCAGCTATGGAGCAGTTTTAGTCCGTCTGTTCTGCAAAACTACGCCATCAGTCTCCCCAGACGCCTTAAGAAGATAATAAAGGTGAAGGGGAATGCCAGTAAATACTAAATTCAATGGTGAGTGTTCATTTATTTGTTTCTCCTTGCTAACCACAAGAATGTTTTCTTTTTTTAAGATGGAGTCAACACTTTCCGCGCCTACTGTATATATCAACTAAATCATCACAAGAAAGCAGGGTTGGCATGATTAAATTGAAATGATTTTAATCAAGTGATTATAATCAATTATAATCAGAGAAAAAAAATCACTGATTAAAATCAAAATATTTTCCATCCATCTATCCATCATCCAATCCTACGTCGCCCCACAGAGGAGAATAGGAGCCCGGGGCTAGGCAAGTTGGTCCTGACATTTAAGATGAGAGTGAATCAAGCGTATAATTATAATAACCTTTTCATACAGATATTTGAGCCAAGTTATACCCACTGTAAAAAATACATATTTTACATTTTACAAGAATGGCTTTAAATATATTACACAGAAAAAATATGTGCATTATTGTATAAAAAGTGAAATGTGAATAATGGAGTGAAAATTCTTAAAAAAGTAAAAAAATAGATTATCCACTATCATCCAATCCTACATTGCCTCATGAGATTATAATAAAAAATATCTGATTTTTAATTTTAAAAAAATTGATTTTTTTTTAATTATTAAAAAAAACATTTTTTCGCAACCTGCAAGAACGATCTGAAGAATCAATGAAGAGGTATACCTCAATATACGATACCCCTAGATGCAATACCCCATCTTAGTGATGGGGGTAAAAATATCACTATACCCTGCCTACTAATGACCAAACCCCAGTTTAACAATGGGTTTTTATTTTTCTTTACCGACTTTTATGGTATTTTAGACTAAAATTGTGTGTTTAGGCTGATTTACAAACTGTTTTTAAACTTACTGTTGACTGATGTGTTTTAGTCAAAGGTAGAGTGAACATTGTCAATTTGGGGTACAGTTCACTAAGCCATTTAGATTGGCTTTAAACTTGTTTTTGGACTCATTTGGCTGGGTTTAGGACTTGGCTGTGGGGGAAACCCAAGGCTCAAAAACGCATCACTAAACAGTGGGCTTGCACAGTAGTGGATGGTCGGTCCACGACCTTGCGCACTGTGATTTTGCGTACTGCGAATACATATTCTTACGGGAAAATTAAGGGTAGGACCCCCCTCAAACTCTGATATTTTTTAATCCTTACCATCTACTCACTCAATGTAGTGCTGCTCTCGGGTGTCTGCCCTTTCCTCTCCTCCCTCCTTTCCTTCCTTCCTCTTCTGTCTTTCTTTACTTCATTCTTTCCTTGTCCTTCTGCCTATGGGTGACTCTACACTAAGTGACAAGCTGAATTGTTTCCTGTACACCAGGAAACCATTTATTATGCTGGGTGGTAACCATATAATCAAATTATGGCACCTGGTGGTTTAGTGGGTAATTGCAGCACTCCTTTCGGATTAAGCCAATGAAGGTTTATATCCAAGGGGTGGTTGGGGTTACTGCTCACATAATGCCATTCATGGATAAGTGAGGTTTGTCACTCTCATCTTAAATGTCAGGACCAACTTGCCTAGCCCCGGGCTCCTACGCTCCTCATGGGGCAACGCAATACTGGATGATGGATGGATGGATAGATGGAAAATTTTTAGGACATATACTACATATATAGATAAAATAACAAAACAATAGTCAGTCATATTAAAAACAGCAGATGAGAGACCTGATGGACTTAAACAGCAGGGGTTCCGAGACACGGCAACACACAGAGTGCCCCCGCCGCCCTACATGTGTTTAATGGTTGCCAATGTTGTATTATTCCAGGCTTTGATGAAGAAATTTACAACCTATCAAATGTTATATTTTTTCCAGAATGCAACAACAATCATTATGGTGGGGGATGCAGGTATGCCAGGTGAAGTAGGTGAGTCAGATGGGACTGTGGATGTGGGGAGGGAGGTGGCTGGTGAGTCAGGTGGGCCAGTGGAGATGGAGGGGATGGCAGTGGGCGAGTCAGGGGTGGTGGTGAGGAGGATCTTCCATCTCCTCCTCACTACTGCTCATATTCTTGGCAATTTCCCTATCTCTTCTTGTTTCATTCCTCATCTTGCTATGGACATATTTGCAGTATAACAACTTGGCCTTTGTGAAATAACAGTTTTTCAAGTGAATCCAAACAGTATTATAGAAACTGAGTATCTATTCTAACTTACTGTTATTCTCGAAGTCGTTATTGGCAAGAGCTTAATGTAGACTCCTACTGAGCACCCGCCCCACAAGCCTCTGACTCACAACGGGTGCATCGTGTGGGAAGGGAGGTCGCATAGTCTCAGAAAATAGCAGTTTTGGGCCACTCCTTGCCTCTGCCTCGCATATTGTGAGTTAAACTTGCGGATTCAAAGTTTTGTGCTTATGATTTTGGGTTACTCGCGCAGTATGCTCTCATAGAGGCATTTGTCTTCTTAGTGTAATTGGAAAAGTATAGGGTAGATACTTATTGACAGAGTTTGAGAAATAACAGAGGAATTAGTTGGAGAAGAACAGGGAGGTTTCAGGAAGGGAAGAGGTTGTGTAGATCAGATATTCATTCTTAGATCTTTAGTGGAAAAGTTTCTACAGAAGATAAAGAAGTTGTATGCAGCCTCCATGGATTTGGAGAAAGCATGTGACAGGGTGGATAAACAAGGACTGTGGAAAGTATTAAGAATATATGCAGTAGATGGGAAGTTGTTGAAGACTGTGACGAGTATGTACGAGGGTGCAAAGGCTGCAGTGCGTGTGGATGGTGAACTGAGTGAATTTTTCCATTTGAAGGTTGGATTGAAACAAGGATGTGTCATGTCTCTATGGATGTTCAATCTGTATATGGATGGGGTTATAAAAGAGATACAAGGTAGGGCAGTGGATGTTGGGGCAGCCCTAGTGAAAGAGGGCAGTGTTTGGAAACTCCCAGTACTGTTGTTTGCGGATTATACTGTGTTGATAAGTGAAGACGTAGGGAAGTTGCAAGGCTTAATAGTCGAGTTTCGGAAAGTGTGTAAGAAACGGAATCTAGAAGTGAATATAGGGAAGAGTAAAGTGATGGTCTTCAAGAGAGGTGAAGTCGGTGAATGTACAGTGGGACTGGATGGGAAGGATATGGAGAATGTGAGTGCATTTAAGTACTTGGGTAGTGTGATGATAAAGGATGGAAGTTTGGAGGTGCCTGAAAGGGTGCAACAGGGAAGAAAGGTTTCTGGTTCCTTGAAAGCAGTGATAAGAAACAGGGAAGTGAAAAAGCTGCTACATAACAGTATTGTGATACCAACTCTAACATACGGAAGTAAAGCTTGGACCCTGTTGGAGGGCAAGAAGTCAAGAGTGAGAGCAGCGGAAATGAGTTATATGAGAGGAGCATGTGGAGTCACATGGAGAGACAGACTGACAAATGAGGAAGTGAAGGAAAGTTGTGGCATGGATGTGGTAGGAACCGTTAGGAGAAACATATTAAGGTGTTTTGGGCATGTGGAGAGGATGGAGAGTGAGAGACTGATGAGGAGAGTGTATGAGAGTGAGGTGGAGGGGGGAGAAGGAGGGGGAGGCCAAGGATGAGGTGGAGGGATGGAGTGGAGAGGTATATGAGAGAAAGAGAGGTGTGAGCTAGAAGCAGGGCAGTGAAATGGCAGGGGATAGAGTGACATGGAGGCGATTTGTTTGTGGCCACCCCTTACAGGATTAAGGCGTCTGGTGATAGATGGATAGATAGATAGTGTACTATGCGATTCGTGCACTGTGATAACGCGTACTGTGCAAGCCCACTGTACTTTACATGTTAAATCTACCTCGAGATATGGTACCTAGCCGAATGATGAGAGTTTACTTAACCAATTGCATCGTTAAACCAGGGTATACCTGTAGCTTAAACGCTGATCAATTTCAAGATGCATCAAATGGTGGTCAACGTTCTTGTAATTTCTGAACCCAACTACCTTTTTACGATAAGGGGGTTTCAGGATTTCAAAACTAAAATTGATCAGAACATACTTATTAATATCATGATAAATATATGACAAAGGTATTACAAGATGTGTAGAGAAATCTGCTATGCCAGTTCTACTCACCAATTTCTACATGAAGATCAAGGTCCTCGGTATTGTCAAATATTTTCTCCACAGCACGGTTAAAGCGTTGGTAGACACTGGTCTCCATTAGTTCTTCCACACTCAACTTCTCCGTCTGGGGAACCAGCTTCCGCTCAATGCGCTTGTTAGTGTAGGAGGGTTTCTTGGGTGCAGGTGGTGGCGGTGCTGCAGGGCCTGATCTTCGTTGGTTTGTCTACAAAGAAGGAAAATTATAATTCAAATTATAATCAATATTATAATTTCTATGAACGACAAAAATTCCAACTTGTCTAGTCTATGCCCTCATCATCATAAACACAAAGTGGATTAGAGAGTTGAGAAAGAGAAACCGCAAGCCCTTTCACAAGCTACAATATAGTTGTGGCAACCCTACCATCCAAATACATGTGCTATCACAAAGAGCAACCATGTACAGTCAAATACTGAATTCACTGACTCTCCTGTCTACACTTCACTGCTGGATCCATTGAAGACACTTGAATGTGATGCTGTGGACTGAGGAACAAATTATCATTCCTCTGCTGGTAATAGGTACTTCTATCTCCTACATAACTCAGGCACCTATGAATCTTGCAAAGAGAAAGGGGAACAAGAGGAATATGGCCTTTTGTATTTGGAAGTACAGTACCTGTAATTCCTAAACACAAGCAGAAGAATCTGATCTTAGGAAGAGGGCAAATACTAACTGATGATTAAATTCATAACTTGAAAAGCATAAGTAACTGTGTGTGTGTGTGTGTGTGTGTTTGTGTGTGTAGGAGTTTTGTTATTTGGTGGATATGTCACCTGCTGGAAGTAAGACTGAAGCTATCTTTGTGGCTAGAAAGGAGCGGTTGAAGGAAGGTCAGGAAGCTGTTGCTTCTCCTGACAATGCGAGGGATCTCTGTGCTAAGGTGTCCCTGTATGCAGAATGTGTCACAAGAGTAATGCTGTACAGGAGAGATCTCAGAGTAAAATAAGAGTATATTTGTAGGATCAAACAAATCTCAGAGTAAAATAAGAGTATATTTGTAGGATCAAACAAATAAAACTGGTAGGATTGGATGACGCAGAGAAGGATAGATACTGGGATGATTTAATACGTGTAGTAAGTGGTATGGGTGATGATGAGGTAGTGGTTCTGGGAGGGAATTTAAATGGTCATGTTGGTGAAGCAGCTCAAGGTTATGAAGGAGTCCATGGAGGATGTGCATATGGTGTGAGGAATGCGGAAGGGGAAAGAATACTCGAGTTTGGGGAGGCTATGGACATGATTGTGTGCAACATACATTTTAGAAAAAGAGTGAGTAGATTGATTGCGTACGAGTCCGGGGGAGGTGGCAGTCAGATAGATTGTTTTCTGGTCAGGAGGGTTGATAGGAGATTGGTGAGGGATGTTAAAGCTGTAGGAAGCGAGGAGTGTGTGCAGCAGCACAGGCTGTTGATTTGTGACGTGGTGCTTGGGGAGCGAGTGATGAGGGGGAGGACGTGTGTGCCTGGGGGGAAGATGTGGAAGCTGGGAAGCCAATCAGTGGGGGATGCCTTTTGTGGTGAGATGAGGAGAGTGGTGGCTGAGCGGGGGGCCATGGATGGAGACGTTGGTGAGCAGTGTGGAACCCTTGGGAGCAGCCTCTTGAGAGTTGCCGGTGCGGTATGCGATTGGACGGGGGGCCCACAGAGACATGGGGTGGCTTGGTGGTGGGATGAGGGTGTGGGGGCTGCAGTTGGGGAGAAGGGAAGGCTTTTTCGTGAGTGGAAGAGGGGTGGTGGCGGGGAGGGGTGCTTGGCTGCCGAGCGCAGGGCTGGAGGAGGGGTGTGCAGGGCGAAGTCTGAGTCACAGAGACTTTTGCTTGATGGTCTGGATCATGAAGGGGGGAAAGATGTGGTTTTTGGGGTGGCAAATCAGGTGAAGAGAGATAATCGGGACATTGTAGGCAAGCAGTGTGTGAAGAATGATGAAGGACAGGTAGTGGTAAACAGTGAGGATATTAAAGATGCATGGAGAGAGCATTATAGCCGGTTGTTGAATGAGGAGTTTGATTGGGATAGGGAAGGTTTGGAGCCAGCTGATCCAGTGTTTGGGCCTTGGCCTTTGATTTACGCTGCTACTGTGAGTGAGGCAATGGGCAGGATGCGGGTGGGGAAGGCGGCAGGTGTGTCTGGGTTGACTGCTGAAATGTTGAAGGTCTCAGGAGATATTGGGGTGAGGTTAGTCACTGACCTGATAAATATGATTATATATGAGTGTGTGGTCACAGATGATTGGCTGAAGAGTGTAATTGTAAATGTGTACAAAGGGAAGGGTGATGCCCTGGAAAAGGGAAATTACAGAGGTATAAAGCTCTTAGATCAGATAATGAAAGTAATGGAGAGAGTTCTAGAAGGTATGATTAGTGAAAGAGTGAATATCAATGAGATGCAGTTTGGGTTTATGCCAGGCAGGGGGACCACTGATGCCATATTCATTGTTCGACAGCTTCAGGAAAAATATATTGGCAAGAAAAGGGAATTGTATTTTGTTTTTGTTGATTTGGAAAAGGCCTTTGACAGAGTCCCTAGAGAGGTGGTGAAGTGGGCAATGAGAAAGCTGGGGTTGGAAGAGTGGCTGGTTAGGGTGGTTATGGCCATGTACGTGGGTGCTCGCACCCAGGTAAGAGTGAATGGAGTTTTGAGTGATGAGTTTCCCGTGAATGTTGGTGTGCATCAGGGGTCAGTTTGGAGTCCCTTGTTATTTATCATGGTGCTTGAAGCCCTCTCACGTGACTTCAGAGATGGACTCCCATGGGAGATGTTGTATGCTGATGATTTGGTGTTGATTGCTGAGAATGAAGGGGAGGCTGAGGAAAGATTTAAGAAGTGGAGAGATGGTATGGGGGACAAGGGCTTAAGGGTAAATGCAGTTAAAACAAAAGTGATGATATCTAGGGTTGGTGGCGGTACAATCAGAGGAGAGGGAGAATGGCCATGTGCAGTTTGCCACATGGATGTGGGAAGTAATTCCATCTTGTGCAGTGTTTGTGATGGATGGGTGCACAAGAGATGTAGTGGTATTAGAGGTAGACTGCGAGATAATGCTGATTTCATGTGTGCAGTGTGTCGGGGAGAGCAGGTGGAGATTGTTAGGCATGAGAGGGTTGAATATGCAGGTGAGTCTCTTGAGTGTGTGGAGGAGTTTTGTTATCTGGGAGACATGTTATGTGCCGGAGGTGGGGCTGGAGTTAGCTCGGTTGCTAGAGTGAGAAGTGGTTGGAAGAAGTTCAGGGAGCTGTTGCCTCTCCTGACATTGAGAGGACTCTCCTTACGTGCTAAGGGGTCTTTGTATGCAGCATGTGTTAGGAGTGTGATGCTGTATGGTAGTGAGACCTAGGCAGTAAAGGAAGAGGATATTCGCAGGTTTAAACGTACAGAAATGACAATGATTAGGTGGATGTGCAGTGCGTCCCTGCGTGCAAGGCCTGGGGGGGCTGGGTTTACGATAGAAGAGTTGAGAGGTAGGATGGGACTGGAGTATATTGGTGTTGTGATGAGGAGAGGTAGGCTGAGGTGGTTTGGACATGTGGAGAGGATGGGGGATGATAATTGGGTACAGAGGGTGAGAGGTGTTAATACTGGGGGAGGGGTTGGGAGGGGTAGACCGAGAAAGACATGGGACGAGGTCATTAAATGTGACTTAAGGGTTAAGGGACTGAATAGGGAGGCTGCCAGAGATCGAGCAGCGTGGAGAGCCGCCATTAGGTGACCAAGGCCGACACATGCAAGCATGTTGGAGCCTTCAAAAACGAAACGAAACGAAACGAATAATTAGATGAGTGTGTAGTTTGTCCCCAAATGAGAGGCCTGGGGTGTAGGGGTTAAGACTGCAAATGAACACTTCACAGAAAGGATGGACTTGAATGTATGAGTAGTGTCCTGAGGAGACATAGCCTGAGATAGTTTGGGTATACTGAAAACTGAGTGTGGAGGGTGAGAGGTTTGAACATCAAGGGTATGGCTGCTAGAGGCAGATTATTACTATTATTATTTTTTTTTTTTAAAGACCTGGGGCAAAGTCATACAATGAAACCTCAGGGAAAAGGGACTGAATAGGGAGGCTACCAAAGATCGAGCAGTGTGGAGAGTCACCATAAGTGACCAAGGCCAACACACGCAAGTATGTTGGAGCCATTATAAACAAAATAAAACGACACGTGCGCATGTGTGTGTGTGTGTGTGTGTGTATTTACCTATTTGTAGTATACAGGAACTGAGCTAAGCTCATGTTCTCCTGTCTCCATATCTACATTTACCTAAACTAGTTTTAAACACATGAATGTTTTTTGCCTGCACCACCTCTTCGTCTAAGTCATTCCAAATACTTATGCTTCTGTTCGGGAAACTGAACCTTTCAAGATCATTAAGACATCTACTCTTCCTCAACTTAAAGCCATGACCTCTTGTTCTTCCATTATCCAACACAAAAAGATCCTCTCTATCCACCCTTTCCAATTCTCTTACACTTCTACATATCGTGATCAAGTCACCTCTTCCCCTTCTCTCGAGCAGTGTTGGTAACTTCAGTTTTTCCAATCTCTCCTCGTAGGTGAGATCCCTTAACCACTTAACCGTGGGCCGTCACTTTCGTGACGCTCGGTGGCAATGGCTCGAGCCATGGGCCGTCAGTTGGGTGCCTCTGTTTTCTTTTTAAGTAGCCAGGTCTTTCAATAAATATATATGAAAAATTTTGGGAGAACCCTGAGTGATATTTATATCACTCAGCCTAGTTTTGGCCAATATTTTAAAAAAGTAAGTCAGAGCGCGAATTACCACCGGCGGGAAGTGACAGGACCGCCTCCCACGACCCCACGGTTTGGGGGTTAAGCATGGTATCATCCTCATTGCCATCCGTTGAACCCTCTCTAGATTATCAACATGCTTCTTCAAATGAGGTGACCGTACCACAGTCTTGGTCTTATCATGGTCACTATCATTTCCCTCAACATTTCCTCGGTCATATAATTAAAAGCCACTCTCAAGTTAGTCAGTAATCTATAAGTTCCTAAAATGATTTTGTTTATATGTTTCTCTGGTGACAAGTCATCCTGAATAATCACTCCCAAGTCTTTCTCATCCTTTCTTTTACTAATTATCTCATTGCCCATTTTATGTATCCAGTGCAGTATTTTTTCACTCATTCCCATTTCTAGTACATGACACTCCTTGGAAATAAAATCCATTTTCCAAGTCCGGCTCCAACTGTGGAGTTTGTCCAAGTCATCTTGCAATTTTTAATACATTTAATATATTTCATAATTTTAGCATCATCTGTGAACATACTCATGTACCTATTCAATCCCTCTGGCAAATCATTTACATATATCAAAAACATTATTGGGGCCAAGACAGAGAGCCCTGGGGCTCTGTCTTGGCCTAGTCACGTTTCTCCCTTGTGAAACCTTGTCTATCACTGTTCACATCTGCCTTCCTATCAAATAATCTCCCATCCACTTTAATAGTTTCCCATGCACCCCTCCAAAGGTCTTCAACTTCCACAGAAGTCTCCTATAGGGCACCCTGTCAAATGCTTTCTTGAGATCAAGATACACACAATCTGCCCATCCCTCACTTTTTTGTATGACATCTATAACCTTACTGTAGAAACTTAGTAGGTTAGTAACACATGATCTTCCTTCCCTAAAACCAAATTGTCTTGGTGTTATCACATCATCATCTTCTAAATGCTTTATCCATCTTTTTCTAATAATTTTCTCAGATTTTACAAACTATACTAGTAAGTGATACAGGTCTGTAATTGAGTCTCCATCCCTCAATTGTATTATACTGTCCTTAACTTTCATTTTACCATTTACAAACCTATAAAACAGTTTCAGCTCTTTTTTACATTCAATTGCAATATCTTTTTCATATTTCCATTCTTCTTCTCTCCACACCCTTACATATTCATTTCTTAACTGCTTGTACTCTTCCCAAGCCCTTTCACTATACCTCTTCTCACTTTACTCCATGTTCTTTTTCTTGCCTCTTGTGCCATTCTACATCTGTTGTTAAACCATTCTTTCTTCCTTTCCAAAGCTGCGGAAAATGTTGGGACATAATTACTAACTCCTGTTTTATGTACTTCTATAAAAAAAACTCATATTTCTCATCAATATTTGTGCTCATATTCATTTTACTCCAGTCTACAATTTGGAAAAAGTTCCTCAGTTTGCCTTCCCATAATTGTATCTATTTCCTCTGTGTTTTTCATCTCTTTCTCCTTTCCTTACTCCTACCACTTCCATCTCAATAACCAGATGATCACTTTTTCCAAAGGGGCATTGATAGGTTATGTTCCTCACATCATTCGGGTCCTTTGTGAATACTTGTTCCTCACATCATTCGGGTCCTTTGTGAATACTTGTTCCTCACATCATTCGGGTCCTTTGTGAATACTAAGTCGAGCCTCGATGGTTCGTCATCATCCCTAATTCTTGTATTTTCTTTAATTAATTGGGTTAACATGTTTTCCATCACCAATTCCATTAATTTATTTCCCCATGATTCCTCATTATTCCCAGCATCCATACTTTCCCAATCAACTTCTCTACAGTTAAAATCTCCCATCATTATTATTCTTTTTCTTTGTTCAATTAACATCTTTAGTTTAATAATGGATTCTCTTATTAACTGTTCGTAATCTTCTTTTGTCCATGCCCCAGTTTTGGGGGGCATATAAAATATTATTACATCTATTTTTTCTCCACAACTGTCCTCTATTTCAATTCCCAAAAGTTCAGCCACAGTATTTTCAGTTTCTATTTATTTTGCTCTTAGGTCATTACGGGTTAAAATTATTATACCTCCCCCAAACTTGCTTTCTCTATCCTTCCTCCAAATGTTATAATTGTTCCATCCAAATAATTTTGTATTACCATCTCGGGGCAATTTAGTCTTCACCAAGCAAACAATTTTAGGTTTATTTTCATATAGTCTCCAATTTCCCCTTTCTTAGATATTAACCCATCTACATTACTGTACATGATACTCAGATTTGCCACACTGCTTTTATCTTTACTCATTCTTCTTTCTATCATATTCATATCCATCCCCTTTGCTTCCTTCACTTCTAGTTCCTCACATACCACTTCCTTACTTTCATATCCCTAACTCTCCAAAAAAAAGTTTTACATTCCTCCTCTGTCCTCCTGTCATTTGTTTCCTTTACCTGTTCCTTCAAAGATTTCATTCTTCTCTTTTTTCTTCGTTTATATAGTCTCCAATTTCCCATTTCTTAGATATTAACCCATCTACATTACTGTACATGATACTCAGATTTACTGCACTGTTTTTATCTTTACTCATTCTTCTCTCTTTCATATTCATATCTATCCCCCTTGTTTCCTTCACTTCTAGTTCTTCACATACCACTTCCTTCTTCTCATATCCATCATTCTCCAAAAAAAAGTTTTACATTCCTCCTCTGTCCTCCTGCCATTTTTTTCTTTTACTTGTTCCTTCAAAGATTTTAAAGCTTCTCTTTCTTCTTCATTCAAATCTTTTCTTACTATAATATTTTCCATCCCTGCCTCTTTACTTAGTTTCCAGGTCACCTTAAGTATACAGTATCTTTTACTACACTTTCTGATGACAGCTTAACTCGCACTGGTCTTACTTCCCCTTTCTTAAATGGCCCTATCCTCCTTACTTCCTCAATTTCTTTTTCCCACTTGTTTCCTTCAGGATCGATCTTCCCCAATATTTTTCTCACTTGATTCAAGTCTCTCTCAAGTCTCACAGACCTAACCTTTTCTTCCTCTTCCGTTTCCACATATTATCACACATCTGTTCCTTTCTATAGTTTCTCTCACTATTTCCTCTTTTATCTTCAATATTTTCACTACATTCTCTTCCATTTTTTTTCTTGTTCATTTCTCTTTCTTCCTGAATGACTTCCTTTAAGCTAACCACTTCTTTCTGTTCTTCTTCCACATGTGCCCACTTTGCCTTTTGCTCTTATAACACATTGCTCACTTTCTCTGTTTTGTTACTGCTCTCTTCCAGTTTTCTCCTTAATTCAATATTTTCTTGTTTCAGATTCTCGATCTCCTGGTTCGCCGTCTCATTGGCCCGTACCAAACTCTGTATAGTATTTTTAGTATTTTCAGGCATGTTTCTTGATACTAAATCCTCCACTTTCTTTTCTAGTTCACTAATTCTCATAATCAACGTTTTGACCAAATCCATAACATTTGTTTCACTATCAAATCCTGAAAATTCCGGTCCCTCAATCTTAACACTGTCGGCCATGTTTGAAGTTGGTTACAGTACTAAACGTAACAGTTGTTACCAAAGATTCCTATAAACATTCATGTATATTCACTGACAATAGCTCTTTACATTTTTGGTAGACTATATTAACTTCTCTATCTATCTATCTATTGCCAGACGCCTCAATCCCGCACCGGGTGGCCACAAACAAATCACCTCCATGTCACTCTGTCCCCTGCCATTTCACTACCACACTCTCAACTCACACCCCCCTCTCTCATATACCTCTCCACTCCATCCCTCCATCTCATCCTCGGCCTCCCTCTCCCTCTCACCCCCTCCACCTCACTCACATACACTCTCCTCATCAGTCTTTCACTCTCCACATGCTCAAACCACCTTAACGTGTTTCTCCTAACGCTTCCCATCACATCCTCAACCACACCACAACGCTCCTTCACTTCATCATTCGTTAGTCTGTCTCTCCATGTGACTCCACATGCTCCTCTCAAATAACTCATTTCCACTGCTCTCACTCTTGACTTCTGTCCTTCCAGCAGGGTCCGAGCTTCACAGTACCATATGTCAGAGTTGGTATCACAATACTGTCATGTAACAACTTTTTCACTTCCATGCTCACCTCCCTGTTTCTTATCACTGCTTTCAACGAACCAGCAACCTTCCTTCCCTGCTGCACCCTTTCGAGCACTTCACCCTCCAGACTTCCATCCTTACTCATCACACTGCCCAAGTACTTAAATTCACTCACATTCTCCATATCCTTCCCATCCAATCTCATTGTACATTCACTGGCGTCACTTCTCTCGAAGACCATCACTTTACTCTTCCCTACATTCACCTTTAGATTCCGTTTCTTACACACTCTCCCAAACTCATCTACCAAGCCTTGCAGCTCCCCTTCATCTTCGCTCAACACAGTATCATCTGCAAACAACAGTACAGGGAGTTTCCAAACACTGCCCTCTCTCACAAGGGCCGCTCCAACATCCACAGCCCGACCTTGTATCTCTTTTATAACCCCATCCATGTACAGACTGAACAACCATGGAGACATGACACATCCTTGTTTCAATCCAACCTTCAAATGGAAAGATTCACTGTTTGCCATCCACATGCACTGCAGCCTTAGCACCCTCATACATACTCTTCACTGCCTTCAACAACTTCCCATCCACTCCATATACTCTTAATACCTTCCACAAACCTTGTCTATCCACCCTGTCATATGCTTTCTCCAGATCCATGAAGGCTGCATACAACTTCTTGCCCTTCTCTAGAAACTTTTCCACTAAGGATCTAAGAATGAATATCTGGTCTACACAACCTCTTCCCTTCCTAAAACCTCATTGTTCTTCTCCAACTAATTCCTCAGTAATTTCCCTAACTCTGTCAATAAGTATCCTACCATATACTTTTCCTATTACACTGAGAAGGCAAATGCCCCTATGATTGCCACACACACTGCTTTTTCCCCTTTTCCTTTGTACAGAGGAATAATTATACCTGACTTCCAATCCTCCGGGACTCTACCCTCCTCCCAAGCCAATCAGCACACCTTCCACATCCATTCTATTACTATCTCTCCCCCATGCTTCAGCATTTCACCACACACTCCATCAATTCCTGGGGCTTTCCCCATTTTAACTTTCTTCATTGCTTCCACCACTTCCATCCTGGTGATTTCTTCCTCTCTTATCACAACTCTCCTTCTCCCTGCCATTCCCCAGCCACTTATACTTGCATTACTTTCATTCTCTATGTTCAACAGTTCATTAAAGTGTTCTCTCCATCTGTTTACTTTTTCTCCCTTCTCCACTAGTAATCTACCATTTTTATCTTTCACACCCCCACTGACTTCGTTGGCACCCTGTCTAGCTCTCTTTACCTCCTTCCAGAGCATTTTCTTACATTCCCTCCACTTTGCACTCAAAATCCTTCCAAATTCCTCATCCACTCTCTTCTTACTCTCTCTTACTAATCTTTTCACCTCTCTCCTCCTCACTACATATAACTCTCTCGTCCGTCTCTCAGCTTCTTCGTTGCCCCTGTTCCTCATCCACTCATTATATGCTTTCTTCTTTTGTGCCACAGCCTCTCTCACCTCTTCAGTCCACCATGCTGTTCCTTGAACCTCCTTTCGTCTTCTCTTCACCCCACACACCACCTCACATGCTGCACAGATTTCTTCTGTGAATACCTTGCACACACCTTCCACGTCCCCCATCTGCTCCAATCTATATTTACCCAATCACTCCTCCACTTCCCTTTTATATTCAGCCTTTATTCCATCCTCTTGTAACTTTTCTACACTCCTTGTAACAAATACTTCCTCCTGTACTTACAGTACTTTAAATTTAAGACAATACTGAAGGAGACACGACAAACATAATTCCTGAAAACTACTTAAGGTTTGATGAGTTCGTCAAGGGGCGGTGTTGAGACACATCCGATCACTCTGCCTGTGTGTGTGTACATATATATACAGAAATAACAATGATTAGATGGATGTTTAGTGCATCCCTGAATGCGAGATCTGGGAGGCTAAGATTACGAATGAAGAGTTGAGAAGAAGAACGGGACTAGAATGTACTCGTGTGTGTGTGTGTGTGTGTGTGTGTTAATACTGTGTCTGACATTGGGCATTGGCTTCACAGCCAGTTTCTAAGGCTCAGTAATCCTCCTGCATACCATATACCTCCACATGTCAGCACATCATTGCTAACATCCATCATCCAAACTGAATACATGCTAGGGATGCCTCATACAGGACTGGAGTATTGGTATTAGCAGGGGTATTTTTACGACATGTCAGCGGGTCTTCTGGTAGATCAGAACAACCTGGTTTATGAAGCTTAAATCCTTAAACTGCTACCTGCCCCAGCTTGGATTCGAACTTGGATCCATTAGGACAGCAGGCCGCTTCTCTACCAATTCAGCCACTGCCGCCCCTACGATGAGAGGATGGAAGACAACAACTGGATGTGGAGGGTAAGAAACATGGATGACAAGGGTACGATTGCAAGGGGCAGAGACAAAAGAAGACCTGGGACAATGTCACAGAGTATGACCTCAGCAGTAAGGAACTGAATAGGGAGGCTGCCAAAGAATGAGTAGCATGGAGTGCCACCATTAGATGACCATGGCCGACCCATGAAAGCAAGCATGTTGCAGCCTTTATAAACAGTACAATATACACACCTTTCCCCCTTCATAATCTGAATCATCATCATCGTCGTCTTCATCTTCATCTTGGTAGCCACCCTTTCGTCTCCGCTTGCTCTCCTGCTCTGGATCATATTCCTCATCATCAGAAGCCACACGGTTTCTCTTACGGTTGGCTTTATCTGAAAAGGTTCATTTATTATTCTCTTCAGTCCAATGTAGTCTCTCTTACACTATCTTTGCTTACTATAGACCTTCTGCATCAAAAAAGTTAAAGATGCCAAAAGTGCAGAACTTAAGACGAACACCTAATAATACAGCAACTACTCACTTATCAAAATGGTTCAGTCAATGGCCATCTGGATGTGCAAGTTTTCTTGGGAAGAATATTATCTAAACAGACCCAAACACTCCATGCACATCAACTCAAACACACTTTTGAATGAATACAGTACATACTAGCAAAGAATGCAATAAATGGGGTACACGCTGAATGAAAAGGATGAGTACATTGGAAATGTTTTTGTTAGTTTAAGACTCCCAACATTCCCAACACACATGCACTCCCACAAACAAAAACTTCACAAGATATTTGTTCATGGCACAATGGTAGTACTGGTGCTACATTGCACCCAGTATCACTGTTTCTTACCACCAGCAGGTGAAAAAGGCTTACACTGTCATACCTGCATGGCTAAGGCCTTCAGAAATATAAAAGTATAATTTCAGCTAATATCCTCATTATAAATGAACATCATTAAATCCCTACCCTTTATATAAAAAAAAAATTTCTTCCCCTATCTCCATGGTATGGTTACCAAACTGACCTCAAACAGAAAGTGTTATGAGAGTCACCTTTTTTCTTTTTCTCCTCTCGCTCCCTTTCCCTGTTCTTGAAATATTTACTAGGTTTCTTCTTGTCATCCTCCTCTGACTCAGACTCCGAGCTGACCTCTCTGTAGCGACTTGAGTCCCTGGCCCCACGTCTGCTTCGAGAGCTGCCACCACCGCTGTATGGGTAGTTGGAAGTTGGAAAAATAACAAAATCTATTTTTTTGGATCAATGGCTGGTTTAACATGAGAATAAAGATTATAATAATGAAGAGCTCTGTGGTCAAAAGATATGATCAAACTGCGGTGGCCAGAGACAAAATGACAATTACAGGCACTACCACTTAACTATGCTAAGAGGAAAGATAGGCAACATAGGGTAAGTACCAAATTTTTGCAACACACCAAAAGTCTACAACCTTTCGAATTATGATAGTATCCTTTGACTTTCCATACACTGTCATCACCTCTTACATCTTGTTGCCTCCTGAGAAACCTTGATAAGGGATGGTCTTACAAAAACTGCCTCCAAGTTCCTGTCTTCATATAGTTCTCTCACTCACAGATGCTTCTCCTCCTCTTCTCTCAGACCAATATACCATACTATTCCACACGCTTCTTCCACAGTGCATACGGTCTGCCACTGCCATTACCCTCAATCTCACTTTCAAAGCTTTCTTGATTCACTATGCCCTATCTTTTACATCCTGTGTACATTCTTGTACATTGTACAATGTGTAATGTCCCCATAGATGTTCAACATACAGTGTACATGGATGGGGTGATGAGAGAAGTAAAAACACGAGTAATGGAGAAACGGAGGATGGCATTGGTAATGAATGGTGATGAATGGAGTATCTCAAATCTGTTGTATACTGATAAAGCACTGCTACTTGCAAACGCCAGACAAGAGCTTGGTAGACTAGTGCACAGTTTTGCTATGTCTGTGAGCGTCGTACCTTGAGAGTAAATGTAGAAAAGAGTAAAGTGATGATAAAAGAGAGGGATTCCAATGGAGAGACTGGGATTGGTGAGAGTTCAAATATCTGTGTACAGTGATAGAAAAGAGAGGAAAATGTGCAAAAGAAGTGGAAAGTAGAGTGACACAAGGAAGGAAAGTAGCTGGTGCTATGAAGCCCTTGATAAGAAACAGAGGCTCAAGTGTTGGGGCTGTGCGAGGCTTATATGAAGGAGTGTCAGAGCCTACTTTAACATATGGATGTGAGACTATGGTAGCATATATGAAAACTCAAGAGTAAGAGCAGTGGAAGTGGGACTGCTGTGGAATGTATGTGAAGTACAGAGTGGATAGGATAAAAAATAATGTGATTCGTGAAAGATATGGAGTGAGGAAATCTGTGGACACCAGAACTGAAGAGAGTGTACTGAGGTGGTATGGTCATATGAAAAGAATGGATAAAAATAGAGTGGTGAAAAAAGTATATCTGAGCAAATATGAAGGAGGAAGGAGGCAAGGTAGACCAAAGAGGTGGAGGGATAGGGTGGATGAGTGTGTGAGGAAGAGAGGTATGGAAGTTGGTGAGGCTAGGGGACTGACAAGAGATTGAGCTGGCTGGATGATGAATGTTATGAGAATAATTGCATGATCAGGGATCTGGCACTCCTTTTTAACATGACAGCATTTGGACTGACTCATTGGATAAATTTATGTGAAGCTACAGAATGTGGTGAAGGTTTTTGGCATATCAGATAGAGCCAGGATTCAGGGGGTTTGAATGATGAGTGAATGGAAGCGTGGCTCACTGGACTGGCCAAACTGGGGCTGTCTGGACACTGCTACTCCTCACCCTGCCCTAGGGTGGGAAAGGAGGTCCAGATGATGATGATGACATTCTTTTAATACTGTATATCCACATCATCTCAATAGTTTTTTTTTTTTTCCCCACTGAGTAATTCCACATCTTACACCTACCACATTTTCATCTATTCTATTTTTTTTTTTCACCATTTCTAAATAAGCATCTCTGTGCACATGGATAGAACTACTTATTTACCTACCATAACCCATTTCCCCTACCACTGCAAGCTTACGAGGCTCCCTAGCACCTTTTCTTTCACTATATATATTGACTACACCATATATTATACTGTATTTCCTATATCTTAGTAATTCTGTTTACAGTATTTCCCTTTAATATTCCATATTATAAAGTGCATCGGTGCAGTATTGGGAGGACAAGGGGAGATAAGTATGTAAAGGAAATGGAAAGTCAAGTGGCTCAGAGAAGGCAGGATTCAAAGATGGCCTTGATACAAGTCATATCTGGGTGGAGAAAACATGAAGGTGTGTTAGTTCCCACATTAGAGTGTTGTCATGAGACTTCTGTGTTGCATGAGATTGAAAAGTCAAGAATACAGTGCGAACAGCAGAAATGAAGAATTTGTGAGGTGTATGTACAGTGACTAGGACAAGAAATGCAGCAGTGTGATTTGCAAAAGATGTGGATTAAGAATGTGCACATGCAGAAATACACTGGGAATGTGGAAGTGGTTGAAAATTTCCTAACATTTTTTACCCTTACCCAACAGCAATACATTCCCTAATGCAAGAGTAAAAAAAAAAATGGGCAAGAACAAGATGCCTCCTAGCCCTTCAATCACTGCTTCCAGTGCCAGGCATTACAAACAGTTCTCACCTGTTTTTGGCTGAATCAGCATTGCTAATATGTTTAGCATTGGTTCCTCCCACTTTAGGCACGCGGGACATTGACCTAAGCTCCTGTGAGGGTAAATCAGAGGCCCGGTAAGCACAGTATATGTAAACAATTTTGTATATTTAAACCCAAGTAACAACTTTTGTCTTTATACTGAAGAGTCCAAGTTCTGTTGAACAATCACACTATTTCAATTTAATTACAAATTCAAGGTACATGGTACACTGAACACTTAAAAACAAAATTCAATAGCCATACTACAAATCTGTAAACATGAGAGTAAAAGCAGTGAAATAACTGCAGATATGTGTGGCACCAATACGATGAACTACAAAAACTGACTGACTGCAACTAATCTGACATGTAATCAAACAACATGTCTGATATACTGCTTTTACTTTAAATCGCTCAACAGCAGAGAATACCTTCTTCATTAACACCTGTGCCTTCAGTAGTACTGTAAGACCTCACTATAACGGACTAATTGGGGCCCAAGCCATTCCGAAAAATGTGAAATTCCGATAAAAGCGACATCCGGACTTACCCCTGCTAATCCGGACTTTTTCCGATATATCAGACATTAGTCCGGATTGCATCAGTGGTTTTCACCACCATTGCAGTATTGTACTGTGTTATACCTTCACTACATTAATCAAATGGTATAATAATACTGTACTGTGCACTGAAAAACATGTCTTTTACTTGTCTTATTGTGGTGAACATAGCTGAAGTGGTCAGGCAGTCCGGACTGCTTCTGGCTTTATCGGACTTTTTCCGATATATAGGAGTTTAGTCCGGTAGCTCCTCGAGTCCGGTAAAAGCGAATTCCGGTGTACTGAAGTCCGTTATATCAAGGTCATACTGTATATTCCAAAATGCAGAAAAAAACGAAAAAAACAAAAACAAGAGCTTTTATATTATAAACGACTGTCAGACATGCACCAAGATGGTGTTTAACCCGCCGAGTCCCGACCGGATTTTTACCCAGCCTGCTCCCAGATCCCAACTGATTTTCGACTTTTTGTTTTTTGGCTGAAACCTTCACTTTTGGTGAGAAACATCAAAAATTCATAGTGAAATCACGATCCTGAGGTAGAAAAATGTTGATACAGGTGTCACTCAACCTTATGTGTTCCTTCTTTTTCAGGGTACCTGGCTAAGAAAACAAACTATGGAAGGGTTGACTAATTCAAGCCACTTTAAATTACGTATTTATTTCATTTATTTGGTACAAATTTATGTGTAGTAAAAGTCTACAATACTTTTCACACAATAATATAGGCAATTATAAGCATTGTTCACTTACCCAAAACCCCAGTATATGGCACCTTCCTTTACGACATTACCACCTCATCACTCCTGTTTGTTTCTACCTCTAGCTTCTTTGTTTCTTTGTCCTCCACCTCAGAAATCACTTTCACCGTGAATTTCGTCATTAGAGAGACTGTGGGGCAACATACCTTTACTGGATAGGTTACTGCTAACAGGTGAATTGCCCAGTGTGGGGGGGAGGATGGAAGGGGGGGTTAGGAGGGGACAGGCAGTATCCCTGCTTGAAAGCAGGTAGAGGAAGGTCTCCCACATATGCCTACCAAAAATCACCCGCAAATGTTG
>JAGKTI010002754.1:52362-63544 GCA_018397915.1 Birgus latro | reverse complement strand
TTTTGGTCAGAGCACTAGCAGTCGAAGGTCACAATGCTTCGAGAACGGTGAAGCAGGTTTCACGCATCACAGTTTATACTCGTATGTATGTTACAGTATCGAATATCCTCACATACATAGCATATTGAGTATTTATCTACATGAGACACTGAACATTATATAAGTTAGTCAAAAATAGTATAGGCAAAAGGTGTAACACAGTGAGAAGCTTAGCAAAACAGTATTGGTTTCATTTTCGTGGTGTGCTTCTAAACTTTAGTGACGTCACGTCCATCGCAATAGGCGGAATCAATGTCTGGGTTGGTTGTAATAGTCTCAAAGGATCTGATCTGTATCGATGAAGATGGACTGCAACTTGTAATTTGGTCATATATTTTGCATTAAATTTATAATCGGTTTTCATACGTGTCGTGCATGGACATTTCGCATCGCTTGCAAGAAGCAGATCGAATTCACCAGACTCTTCTACGTTGGTGTAATAAGGTTGGCTGATGTTTGATGGTTACTGTCTACACAGCATGTAATGCTAAACATACAAAATCGATTTGTGAAGTTATATTACTTTAAGCCTTTTGTATTAGCATTCATAGGATTATTGTTTTTAACTATTTAACTATTAACGACATCAACAATAGCAAACTCAATCACCACTCCCGTCCCACGTAACAGGACGAGGCCAATTCATTCATAGAAACTTACACTACTACTACCACGCTGCCACATTTGCTCAGGGGGTAGGGTAGGGAAGTAGCAGAGGGGGTGTAGAAACTCCTTTCCGCAACTGTACCAAGTCACTGCTATGCTGTCATCACCCTTACCTGTAACAATACCAGCTCAAAATACAACTCAGTTAACTACAGTATGCCCACACTGTAGTGCAGAACTCCACACACTAACTTCATGCACGACACTATCTTCAACATAACCTCAATAAAAGACTTAAGGGAGTGACTGGTTGAAGTTGCAAGTTTCCTGCAATCGAGTGGCTTCATGTCCAGAAGAGCTTGGAGCAACAACAACAACGCATTTATTAACACCTTGACTCAGTATATTATTTAAATTTTGTTTCTGCAGCTGCCAAATTATTTTATGCAACATACGAGAACCTTTTGACATTTCTTACTCCTCCAGTTTGATTTTTTTCTTTTACAATTACAGAGTGAGAGACTGATGAGAAGAGTGTATGTGAGTGAGGTGGAGGGGGAGAGAGGGAGGAGGAGGCCAAGGATGAGATGGAAGGATGGAGTGGAGAGGTATATGAGAAAGGGGGGTGTGAGCTGGGAGCAGGGCAGTGAAATGGTGGGGGACAGGGTGACAAGGAGGTGATTTGTTTGTGGCCACCCCTTGTGGGACTAAGGCATCTGGCAATAGGTAGATAGATAGGCAGACAATTACAATGGAGGAAGGAAAATGAATAAAAAAAGTTGATTAAAATCTGCAAAATATCACGAATAAAACAAATGATGTTGTAGGACTGAGCGGCATAAAAGTTTAAGATACAGTATTTAGTTATGCAATCAGTAGATTTTTGTGATAAGTAGTCAATTTATCCATTATTAATCCTGTATGATACTTATTTTTTTGGTAGCTGGGAGTGCGTACCATACCATCCATTCTCGTATTGTAGTGATAACTTTAGGTGACTATACAAAAGGTTTCTTGTAAAGGAAACCATTCACTGTGATGGATGGCAACCATATAACCTGGTGAATGCCTGGTGGTCTAGGGAGTTGAAGTGCTGCAACTGAATATGGCACATAAGGAACTAGAGTAGGAGCACTGTACATTCTGAGAGATGATTGAGGTTTACCACACCACCCAGGAGCAAGCAAATATCTGAAATGAGTAGCTTAGCCCCCTGTTCCTAATTGGGCAATAAAGGACTGGATGATCGTGTAAGTAGAGTGAGAGAAGAGTTCTGGACAAATGTGGAAGCCTGCTTGTAAAAGTTTGAAAGGAATGAGAGAGTGTTTCTGACTGGAGATATGAATGGAAAAGTAGGGAATGAGAAGGTGGATGGAGTGGTTGGTGAGTGGGGTGTGCCTGCAGAGATGGATGAGAATGGCAGTGCTTTAGTGGACATTTGTGCCGGGAGGGGGTTGGTGTTATCTAATACCCTCTTCAGGCACAAAATGATCCATAGGTATACATGGCGAGTGGAGAGAAGGGTGGACGGTGGAATGAATGAATGGAAGGCAATGATTGACTATGTGTGTGTGGATGAAAGGATGAGATGTGTAATGGATGCAAGATATACAGAGGTTGGGGGAGTGGACTTTCTGACCACCACTTGGTGGTGGCCAGAATCAGAATCCAAACAAGATGGAGGAAGAGAAGAAGGGAAGGACAGGAGGAAGTATTTCTTACAAGGAGGGTAGAAAAGTTACAAGAGGATGGAATAAAGGCTGAATATAAAAGGGAAGCGGAGGAGCGATTGGGTAAATACAGATTGGAGCAGATGGGGGACATGGAAGGTGTGTGCAAGGTATTCACAGAAGAAATCTGTGCAGCTTGTGAGGTGGTGTGTGGGGTGAAGAGAAGACGCAAAGGGGTTCAGGGAACAGCATGGTGGACTGAAGAGGTGAGAGAGGCTGTGGCACAAAAGAAGAAAGCATATAATGAGTGGATGAGGAACAGGGGCGTCGAAGAAGCTGAGAGACGGACGAGAGAGTTATATGTAGAAAGGAGGAGAGAGGTGAAAAGATTAGTAAGAGAGAGTAAGAAGAGAGGGGATGAGGAATTTGGAAGGAGTTTGAGTGCAAAGTGGAGGGAATGTAA
The DNA here is from genome assembly GCA_018397915.1 of Birgus latro. Lineage (NCBI taxonomy): Eukaryota > Metazoa > Arthropoda > Malacostraca > Decapoda > Coenobitidae > Birgus > Birgus latro. The sequence goes on along the minus strand of JAGKTI010002754.1, from coordinate 60,766 downwards.
GAAAATGTTCTGGAAGGAGGTAAAGAGAGCTAGACAGGGTGCGAACAAAGTCAGTAGGGGTGTGAAAGATATAAATGGTAGATTACTAGTGGAGAAGGGAGAAAAAGTAAACAGATGGAGAGAACACTTTAATGAACTGTTGAACATACAGAATGAAAGTAATGCAAGTATAAGTGGCTGGGGAATGGCGGGGAGAAGGAGGGTTGTGAGAAGAGAGGAAGAAATCAGTAGGATGGAAGTGGTGGAAGCAATGAAGAAAGTTAAAATGGGGAAAGCCCCAGGAATTGATGGAGTGTGTGGTGAAATGCTGAAGCATGAGGGAGAGATAGTAATAGAATGGATGTGGAAGGTGTGCAGATTGACGTGGGAGGAGGGTAGAGACCCGGAGCATTGGAAGTCAGGTATAATTATTCCTCTGTACAAAGGAAAGGGGGAAAAAGCAGTGTGTGGTAATCATAGGGGCATTTGCCTTCTCAGTGTAATAGGAAAAGCATATGGTAGGATACTTATTGACAAAGTTAGGGAAATAACAGAGGAATTAGTTGGAGAAGAACAGGGAGGTTTTAGGAAGGGAAGAGGTTGTATAGACCAGATATTCATTCCCAGATCCTTAGTGGAAAAGTTTCTAGAGAAGGGAAAGAAGTTGTAAGCAGCTTTCATGGATCTGGAGAAAGCATATGACAGGATGGATAGACAAGGATTGTGGAAAGTATTAAGAATATATGGAGTGGATGGGAAGTTGTTGAAGGCAGTGAAGAGTATGTATGAGGGTGCTAAGGCTGCAGTGCGTGTGGATGGCAAACTGAGTGAATCTTTCCCTTTGAAGGTTGGATTGAAACAAGGATGTGTCATGTCTCCATGGTTGTTCAATCTGTACATGGATGTGGTTATAAAAGAGATACAAGGTCGGGTAGTGGATGTTGGAGCGGCCATAGTGAGAGAGGGCAGTGTTCGGAAACTCCCTGTACTGTTGTTCCCAGATGATACTGTGTTGTTGAGCGAAGACGAAGGGGAGCTGCAAGGCTTGGTAGATGAGTTTGGGAGAATGTGTAAGAAACAGAATCTAAAGGTGAATGTAGGGAAGAGTAAAGTGATGGTCTTCGAGAGAAGTGAAGCCAGTGAATGTACAGTGAGATTGGATGGGGAGGATATGGAGAATGTGAGTGCATTTAAGTGCTTGGGTAGTGTGATGAGTAAGGATGGAAGTCTGGAGGGTGAAGTGCTTGAAAGGGTGCAGCAGGGAAGGAAGGTTGCTGGTTCGTTGAAAGCAGTGATAAGAAACAGGGATGTGAGCATGGAAGTGAAAAAGTTGTTACATGACAGTATTGTGATACCAACTCTAACATATGGAAGTGAAGCTTGGACCCTGTTGGAAGGACAGAAGTCAAGAGTGAGAGCAGTGGAAATGAGTTATTTGAGAAGAGCATGTGGAGTCACATGGAGAGATAGAATAACAAATGAGGAAGTGAAGGAGCGTTGTGGTGTGGATGTGGACGTGACAGGAAGCGTTAGGAGATACACGTTAAGGTGGTTTAGGCATGGCATGTGGAGAGGATGGAGAGTGAAAGACTGACGAGAAGAGTGTATGTGAGTGAGGTGGAGGGGGCAAGAGGGAGGGATGGAGTGGAGAGGTACATGAGAGAGGGGGGTGTGAGTTGGGAGCGGGGTAGTGAAATGGCGGGGGACAGAGTGACATGGAGGCGATTTGTTTGTGGCCACCCCGTGCGGGATTGAGGCATCTGGCAATAGACAGATAGGACTGGATGATAAATAGGCAAATAAGCAAGATATTTTCCTGCTATGCCCCGGTCTCTAACGTTGACCCATTCTGCCAGCAGGTGGAGTTAGCCAGACACAGCATCTCACCGACCTCGAGTCCTCACCACTCACAGCCTCATCCTCATCCTCATCCACCGTCCGTACATCATCGTCATCATCATCTTCCTCAAGAACAGCAGAAACAGCCGGAACGAATGAATCAGGAGTGGTAATAGGGGAATCGGGAGCACTGGTAGGAGGTGGCACAGGGAGCAGGTCGTCTGTGTCGGCGGGAGGTTCAGCGGGTAAATCGGGAGCAGCAGCAGGAGGAACAACGATATCAGGTTCTATATTTACAAACTTTATTGAGATTCACTCTCTCTCAGCAGTACTGTCTGCATTACTGGAGAGGGACACCTTCATGTGGTAGCGCCAATATAACCATGCATTTCCACTGACTGTTCGTATTTTTAGTTAGTTGTTTTTACGGGGTGGGGCACTAACCCACCACCAACCCTTTTAGTCGCCTCTTATGACAAGCAGGGATACTGGGGGAGAATTCTTGAAAAACCCTACCCCCGGGTCGGGCAGTGGATGTTGGAGTGGCCCTAGTGAGAGAGGGCAGTGTTTGGAAACTCCCTGTACTGTTGTTTGCAGATGATACTGTGTTGTTGAGTGAAGACGAAGGGGAGCTGCAAGGTTTGGTAGATGAGTTTGGGAGAGTGTGTAAGAAACGGAATCTAAAGGTGAATGTAGGGAAGAGTAAAGTGATGGTCTTCAAGAGAAGTGAAGCCAGTGAATGTACAGTGAGATTGGATGGGAAGGATATGGAGAATGTGAGTGAATTTAAGTACTTGGGCAGTATGATGAGTAAGGATGGAAGTCTGGAGGGTGAAGTGCTCGAAAGGGTGCAGCAGGGAAGGAAGGTTACTGGTTCATTGAAAGCAGTGATAAGAAACAGGGATGTGAGCATGGCAGTGAAAAAGTTGTTACATGACAGTATTGTGATACCAACTTTAACATATGGAAGTGAAGCTTGGACCCTGTTGGAAGAACAGAAGTCAAGAGTGAGAGCAGTGGAAATGAGTTATTTGAGAGGAGCATGTGGAGTCACATGGAGAGACAGACTAACAAATGAGGAAGTAAAGGAGCGTTGTGGTGTGGTTGAGGACGTGATGGGAAGCGTTAGGAGAAACACGTAAAGGTGGTTTGGGCATGTGGAGAGGATGGAGAGTGAAATACTGATGAGGAGAGTGTATGTGAGTGAGGTGGAGGGGGCGAGAAGGAGGGGGAGGCCGAGGATGAGATGGAGGGATGGAGTGGAGAGGTATATGAGAGAGGGGGGTGGGAGTTGGGAGAATGGTAGTGAAATGGCGGGGGACAGAGTGACATGGAGGCGATTTGTTTGTGGCCACCCCGTGCGGGATTGGGGCGTCTGGCAATAGATAGATAGATTTCCACTGACTGGCTCTACAAACATCCCTCAACTCCCCTCATATACCTTGAAAGGAGGATGTGAACTGTAAAAGTACAGTTCTAGCCTGCAGTCCTCCTGGCTCACAGTTCAGACAAATTTGGGCTACAACTGTTACTGCTGCAGTATGCAACCGTAGATAATTTATTGAAAATAACCATCGATTATTTTCTTCAGCAGGGAGAAGCCACATGAAGTAGGAGCGCTAAAAATAATTCTGTACACTACTTTCACCTCGTTGAGTTGATCTTTAGCTTAAGTATTTTGAGTAACACCAGATGATTTTATTCAGCTTATAGAAATCCACAGCAGCTAAAGAATTAAGTTGTATACAAGAATGTCAGGTTCTTTGTTTTCCAGCTTGCTTCAGCTTAATCCATTCAGTACAATGACACATTTTTAGTAATTTTCTGACTATCCCTGTCTTACTAGCTTCATCCATAAGTTAGGCTCCACAAGTATAATAAAGCTGGCTTAATTTCACCTGATGGAAGACAACTATTGTACCTCCAACTCAAAATATTGAGTTACTATAGGAGATGGGTTGCAAAATATTTAGGTACCTATGAAAGGAATGTTGAGGAAATAATTTATGGATGAAGTACAGTAAACCCTTGCTATAACAACTAACTGGGGGAAAGCCAGGTCCTTTGAAGCCTATAGTCTGTTATAACCTAGGGTCCCCTCCTGAGGTGAGATTTCAAGCTCATGTTTGGAAACAGATGAGTACAATAGCATATTCTAGTACTAAAAATGTAAGCTATACCCATTTTACACTAACTTGGCCCATAATTTTGCCCTTTTCCAGTTATTTCACATACATGTCGTGGCACTTCTTTGTGATTAGTACAATATCATTACTGTATAGTCTGTTATTACAACTCAGCACTCATGAGAGGAAGAGCACAATTTCAAGCTGAGCTTGAATAAAAAGGGTCGGAATCAGATGTACTGCGACCCATTGCACCCCATTTATCAGACATTGTCTGTTACAGCCGTTGAAGTTCAGTGGACTTCATGGCACGATATATTTGATATCAGCTATACCAGGGTTTGTTGTAGTAATATTCTAGTGTATTATCTTACTTATCTTATAGTGGTAGGTGGTGGCGACCATCATCCACTCACTTGATGTAGTGCTGCCTACTTCTTCCTTAGCCTTTATCATTCTTTTTCTGTGCCTGCCCTCCTTTCTTCCTATTTCTCCTATATTTCCTGTCACTTCTTACTGCTTTTCTTTCCTTTACAGGTGGCATTACATTGAGTGACAAGCCAAATGGTTTCCTGTAAGCCAAGAAACCATTTACAACGCTGGGTGGTAACCATATAACCAAACCATACGTGCTCCCTACGTGTCAACAAGTGGGTTGGTGGAGGGTTAGTGCCCCTCCCCGTAAAATAAATAACTCAAAGTCAAATGGCCACCCCTTACGGGATTATGGTGTCTGGCAGTAGATAGATAGATAGATTATCTTACTCTGCAATTCAAATACAGTAAACTCTTAGTTATCCATCAGCAGAATATCCAGCCCAGCGCAATATCCGGCACACCTATCTTGGCTCAATTAAAGCAGTAGCAGGCTAAATTACTGTATGCAACATCCGGCGCTGAAATGGGATGTAACCGGCAGTCAAGTGTAATATCCAGCATTGAGGTGTCTCAATCGGCTCGTAAGTGGCAGCCAACCGGCACCAGGGGAAATCCCGAAACCCGAGAGTCAATGAAAACACTCACTACGCGCCAGCCAATCAGAATTCGTCATGGGCGTGGTTTGTCTGACATGCCAAGAATACCGTCGCATTCTCATTCTTACCTGTGGATGTCATAGAGTCAAGACGTGCCTGTGTGCTCTGCTTCTCTGACCATGTGGTCGCAAAAGCTTGGTGCTTTAACCAACACTGTGGCATCCTATGTTCAAGCTACTGTACTGTACTGTATTGCAAAGTTAATTGCCTGTCAGTGCTCATGTCTTAGTGCTCTGTTGTGATTATTAAACTACTTATGCTGCTCTGTGTTCTGTATTGTTTACAAGTGTGAACCTCCCAGTGCTATTTCTCTCCATCAATGCCAACACTTTGTGAATACATACAATAGTACACTATGTACAGTACTGTATTATTGTACTGTAACATTACTGTATTGTTTTCATATGCTTAGTTTTCATCATTTACTCAGGTAAAGTTTTTAGGATAGAGGGTCGAGACGGATAGAATCACAATACTGTACTGTACTGTATCCAGCACAGAGCTGAATATTGAGCCAGATATTCAATATCCGGCTTCTTCATGTTATTCGGCATAGGGCTTGGTTGAATTACAAAGGATAATTTGGAGTTTACTGTAACTGATAATAAGCTGAGAGGGGAAGGAAATCTCTGTTAAGTATGATCAAACTAACATGATAATAACCCTTCCCAGGATCATCGTCAGGGAAAACGGCAGTCAACTCATCACAATCCCGTGTTGTGGTGGTGCAGGGGACGGGATCAGCGCCACAGCCCAGGACTGTCACCAAAAAGACAACTATCATCAAGAAGAGCAGTGTCACTTCCTCAACATCACTGGCTATCAATGCACTCAAGGGCAGAGTCAAGGTACCTGGCACTGTTTTGGTTATACATTATTAGGTTAAGTTGAAAATTGGCCAAGTTAGTATAGCTTAATTGACCAAAATGATGGTCATGATCAAGAAAAACAGCATCATCACTTCACCACTGGCTGTCAATTATACTCAAGAGACCAGCATCCACTCACTTGATGTAGTGCTGCCTGCTTTTTCCTTAGCCTTTATCATTCTTTTTCTGTGCCTGCCCTCCTCTCTTCCTATTTCTCCCATCTTTCCTGTCACTTCTTATTGCTTTTCTTTCCTTTACAGGTGGCTTTACATTGATTGACAAGCCAGATGGTTTCCTGTAAGCCAAGAAACCATTTACAACGCTGGGTGGTAACCATATAACCAAACCATACGTGCTCCCTACGTGTCAACAAGTGGGTTGGTGGAGGGTTAGTGCCCCTCCCCGTAAAACAAATAACTCAAAGTCAAACGGTCACCCCGTACGGGATTGTGGCGTCTGGCAGTGGAGTAGGTTCGGGGTACAGCTTTGGTTAGGTTAGGTCACACTGGATTAGGTGTTCACATTCGACTATCAATCTATCTATTGGCAGACGCCTCAGTTCCGTAAGGGGTGGCCACAAACAAATTGCCTCCATGTCACCTTGTCCAGTGCCACTCCACTGCCTTGTTCCCAGCTCACAACCCCCTCTCTCATATACCTCTCCACGCCATCCCTCTATCTCATCCTTAGCCTCCTCCTCTCGCCTCCACCTCACTCACATACACTCTCCTCGTTAATCTCTCGCTTTCCATCCTCTCCACATGGCCAAGATACTGTACAATGAAAGTTCTGTAATCCAAATGGCAGGAGACCTAGGGGATTTTGAACCATTATGTTTTTCGGACTATTGGGAGGGACCTATGAAAACATTAAAAATATGTAAATGATCATTAAATACACACTTAAAATGATGTGGGTTATACTCGCTGGAAGAGTAGCTGAATAGTTGTAGGCAGGTATATCCAAGTCCAAGAGCAGGTCCAAGCCAGATAAATCCATAGATAAAGTCCAGATAAAGCCCAGAGGAAAAATCCACTTGATTCACTTAGTTTTCACTCACTTCACTCAACAGTAACCTACTGTAATTCCCTTAATTTTCACTCAATACACTTAAATTAATTGTTGCAAGTAAAATTATCTGCTCCCTCAAAAAATTCAGAGTATTGGGATATTCGGATGATTGGAGGTTGGATTAACCCGTCCAGTCCTGACCGGTTTTTTACCCAGCCTACCCCCAGGTCCCGACCGATTTTCGACTTTTTGTTTTTTTGACTGAAACCTTCACTTTTGGTGAGAAACATTGAAAATTCATAGAGAAATTGCAATCCTGAGGTAAAAAAAAATTGATACAGGTGTCATTCAACCTTACGTTTTCCTTCTTTTTCAGGGTACCTGGCTAAAGAAAACGAACTATGGAAGGGATAACTAATTCAAGCCACTTTAAATTACGTATTTATTTCATTTATTTGGTACGAATTTTTGTGTAGTACAAGTCTACATTGGTTTTCACACAATAATATAGGCGTTTATAAGCACTGTTCACTCACCCAAAACCCCAATATATGGCACCTTTCTTTACGACATTACCACCTCATCACTTCTGTTTGTTTCTCCCTCTAGCTTTTGTTTCCACCTCAGGAATCACTTTCACCATGAATTTCATCACTGGAGAGGCCGTGGGGCAACATACCTCTACTGGCTAGGTTACTGCCAACAGGTGAATTGCCTAGTGTGGGGGGGAGAGGGGGAAGGGGGGGGGTTAGGTGGGGCCAGGCAGTATCGCCGCTTCACAGCAGATAGAGGAAGGTCTCCCACATATGCCTACCAAAAATCACTTGCGAATGTTGAAAAATGTGCACACAATGGGCCTTGCAATTGCGTGACGTACGATGCATGTCATTGGGTCTGTCTGCGGAAAAAAGTAGCGACGTGCATCGTACATCGGTGGGACTCGGTGGGTTAAAGGACTTTTACTGTATTTCCACCTCAAGATCATTCCATCCCTCCCCACCAGCCAACATATATCCTGGGTCATCTTTTTATTTTAAATCATTCTTTCTTCCATCATATTTTAATCTAAGCTGCCTTTCATCTTAGTCCACAGCCATTATACTGCAATCTATTCCTCAACTTTATCTTCTCTCATTTGTAGACCTTTATTCCATCTCAATTCCACCATTCAGGATAGTTTTACATACATGCCAACATTTCCTCCAATCCAGTCTTTCAACATAAGTACTGTATTCCTCAGCACTGTCCTGGCTCATCTTTTTTTTTCATTTCATTCCACTTTTAATCATATTTTAACTTAACCTTCATTCCATCTCTCTCTATCTCCCAGCATACACTCATTAGCCTCATCTGCAGATCTTCATTCCATCTATTTCACCTCATCCTGAAGCACCATCATGGCCACAGTATTGCAGTTACACTCCTGCTGCCCTGAGCTCAGCTTGTCTGGTGCAGTGGGGCATGAGGGGATATTAGTCTGCTTGGTTGGTGTGGCTACGGTGAGGCTGTTAGTGTGTGTGTGTGTGTGTGTGTGTGTGTGTGTGTG
>JAGKTI010002754.1:23440-41388 GCA_018397915.1 Birgus latro | reverse complement strand
AGAGAATTCAGAAGAATCAAGTTCAGGAACACGAGAGCAAGATAGATCGTTGCGAACGTATACGCAACAGCCACCTTTGGCTTTGAAACGAGAATAGAGAAAGTAGGAGGATACAGAAAAGGGTTTTCTGTCAGTTGCCTCAGACAGCTGAGTCTCAGTGAGAAAGAGAAGGTGAGGTTTAGAGGAGAAGAGGTGGTGCTCAACAGCGTGAAAGTTAGAGGAAAGGCTGCGAATGTTACAGAAATGAAGAAGGAGTGAGTCAGACAGTGGTTCCAGGCAGCTCTTTGAGTCGTCACCGGGAGAGGGGCGGATGGTGGGGGCATTTATGGTCCCCCCCCCTGGGGACTCCGAGGCATGATTTTTATGCGCCATTATGAGAATTTTGAAAAGGAAGTGTAGTGTGTAGTGTGTATGTAGTTTGGTGTTGACAGTTAGAGAAACTTGTATAGGAGAGCATGCTGGTCTACTCTCTGTGTAACTGAGACACTGAAAAAGTTCAGCAAAGGAGGATGGTCAGGAACAAGTCCCGAGGGCTGATGAAACGGAAGCTCCAGCTCTCCCTGTCATCAGCTTTCCATCCTCCCTGGGAGTACTGCCCTGCTCGACTGGTGCTACAGTCTCCTCACCCTAAAAACAGAGGAGGTGGTCCCTAGTCCCCTCACCCTGCCCCTTTTAGTCGCCTTTTACGACACGCAGGGAATACGGTGGCGGAATTCTTCCTAACACAACCTGGCCGCACAGTAGTAGTACCACCCCCCAGTGCGGCCAGATTGTGTCCCCCCCGCCCCATTAGAATTATATTGCTGCTTTTCTCAATCACTTTCTGTAGGTAACTAACCATGTCTGACAACATCTGGTATTCATCATCAGTCCATGCTCTTGTCTTAGGTGGAACATATACTACTGCTATATCTCTCTTACAGTTCTCTTCAGTTTCTAATTTCAGGTTTATCACTTCAGCCCTACCCTCTCCCATTTCCACAGAATCTATATTTAAGTTATTCTTCACTGCTATCATCAGTCCTCCTCCCATTTTATCTTTTCTGTCTCTTCTCCACAATTTGTATTTGCCATCTCTCATATGGATATCAATATTCTCCCTTAACTTGGTCTCTACCAGCACATAACATCAGGTTCTTGTACCCTCAAGAAATCGTTGATTTCTAACATTGCCGATATTAATCCATCAACATCAGTGTACGCCACTTTCAAACTTTTTTCGTTATTACTTATACCGTCTTTTCTCCTCCTCTCCGTCGGCACCACTTCCTCAATTTCTGGTCCATAACTCTCCAATAAAACACTGTCTTCTCCTTCTCCGTTCTTTGTTCGTTTTTTGCCTTAGCTTCCTTCCTTTACTAACTCCTTTATTTTAGCTCTTTCTTCCTCATTTGCATCTCTCCTTAACCAGACATTTTCGAACCCCTCTTTGTCTGCTAATTTCCATGTCCTATTCATGATTCCATTTACTATTGCCTGGGACTTAAACTTCACCTTCAATGGCCTTGCCCCTCCTTCCTCATACTTACCTAACCTAAACACTTCTTCAATCTCTTCTAGGGCTTCATTGTTACCCTCCATGACTACTGATAATATTTCTTTAACTTTACTCAATTCTTCTCTTTCTCTTTCAGATCTTATCGTGATACGCTTTTCTTTTACCCTTAAAATAATTACACATTTTTTCTTATCTCCTATATCCCTGACTAAAGCTTCTCTACTTTTCAATACCCTAACCACTTCCTTCCCCACCTTTTCCTTGCTTTGTTGTTCAATAATCTCTTTCAAATTTACATTCCCTTCCTCCTGAATTTTCTTCCACCCCTTTTGTTGCTCCTTGATTTCCTTAATATGTTCATCTTGCATCCTTGATTTTGAATCATACTCATCTAATTTACTTTTCATTCTGTCTCTTTCTTCTACCAACCTCCTGTTTTCCCTCTTGAGGTGTTCTATTTCATTTGTGGCAGATTCGTTACTCACTTTTAATTCTGTGACTTCTCTTGCTTGTTCTGCACTGCGTGTGTAAACTTTTTCCAGCTCGTTCTGTAAACCTTTGATCTCTCTCTCCTGTTGTAAGGTCCTCTCCTGCAGCTCCCTAATTACTACCCATACCTTTTTCAATTCCTGGACATTCTTCTCCGCCGTTTTTTCTACTCCTGCTACTCTTGTTTGATACAATTTTGTACTTCCATTTCTCGCATCTTCGTCAGAGAAACCCACAAATTCACTTTCGCCAGACGTAAACAAACCGCCGTCGCTTTCCGCCATGATACAACCATATGGAAACTTTTCTATACTGTATCTTGCTCTCTTTATCCCAAAACCCGCTTTTTTTTTTTTAACTAATGTCCGACGGGACCATCACTCACGCACTCATTTACATAATCACAATAGGCTGGCTTCCTTTCGCCGCTGATTCCACGATTATTTCCCTGCGGTCCAGGAGGACGTCTGTCCACGTCGGCGACCTGTGTGTAAGGGTGTGGGTGTGAGGGTGTTATTAGTTTGTGTGTTTGTGCTAGTGTTGATGTGGTTGGGGTTTGGTGAGGGAGGGTGGTATGTAAGTATGGGTAAGGTTGGTGTAGGTGTAGTGTACTTGGTTTGTGTGGCTGAAGGTGTTTTGTGGATGTTTATGGTGTGGGTGAATGTGTTTGTAGAGTGTGGGTGAGAATACTGTATGTATGTTTGGTATAAATAGTGGTGAGGGTGCTATGGTGGGTGTAGAGCTGTTGGATTGCTGGAATACTGTAGGTAAGTGCAAAGATGCGTGCTGTGTGAGTGTGGTGTCTTCTTGTATATGGAAATTAATTCATAACATTCTGAGTAAAAGAACAGCAAACAGTTTATCATTCTCAGTTATTTACTGCCAGGTGCCTGATCCATGAATTCAACCACTGTGGAGAAAAAAAAAAAAATCATAGATAATTTTCACATCTTGTCACAGAGACAAACCACCCTCATTTATACAAGATCTGTCCAAAAAGAAACCAAACTTTTAAAATAGCGCACCAACTAGCCAGCTTAACGTTATCACGATGGGAGTGCTGTGTAGTGGCAGCTTTGAGCTTTAGTCTAACACGGCCACATCACGCCATGTCACTTAATCATCGAGGCATATGTGGTTGAGTGAATGTGTATTTAGTGCCCTTGGCAATATGTTGCACGTTGAACAATGCAGAATCTTGAAAAGCAACGCCTTTGCCAGGAATTCTGTTTCAGTTTGGGAAAAACTTTAACGGAGACTTTTCAGTCGTTGCAACAGGCTTATGGGAAGGACTGTTTGAGCCGTACGCAATGTCACACGTGGTTCCAGCAGTTCAGATCGGGAAGAACATTCACCAAAGATGTTCCCAAGTCTGGATGCCTTTCCATGTCGAGATGATGATCAGGAAAAAGAGGCTAAATTCAAATTCATCCATGATCCATATACAGTATCAGTCATATGAGTTTTATATGATGCAGATGAAGGATTAATTGCAGTATATAAAAGCACTTATATTTATGTTGGTGTTGTAATGTCTGTTAGAGAGAGAGAGAGAGAGATTAATTAGAGCTGGTATACCAGTAAATCCCATGTCACTTCTGTGGGTGGCAGCTGTTGTTAGACCTCACTTTAATAATGCAGGTCTCATTTTTTATTCACCAGATTTATATTATATTTATTTATTTATTTATATTTATTTATCAGTGGTTGGTGGTAGCGCTCACCATCCACTCACCCAGTATAGTGCTGCTCTCAGGTGCCTGCCCTTTTCTCTCTTCCTTCCCTCTTTCCATCCTTCCTCTTCTGTCTCTGTTTCCTTCGTTCTTTCCTCTTCCTTTTGTCTACGGGTGACTATACACACAGTGACAAGCCAGATGGTTTCCTGTACACCAGGAAACCATTTTTTTTTTTTTTTTATGTAAGGAAGAAGGAACCAAAGGCCATGGGCCTGCAAACCATTCCTTCCAAGAATAAACAAAAACCACACAAAAGAGAGCCAAATTCAAGATCCGTTCATTTTGAGATGCCTGGACACACTACATTTGAAAGACTGGATGTTATAGGAAGTAGGAAATACAGACAGAGGAAGACAGTTCCAGAGTTGACCAGTTGCATAAATGAAGGACTGGGAGTAACAGTTACCATTATGGTGTCTGGTGGTTTAGTGGCCAATTAAAGAGCTCCAGTTGGATTGAGCCAGTGCAAGTATATATCCAAGCAGTGGTTGGGGTTTATTGCTCATATAATGCTACTTAGGGATGAGTGAGGCTGGTCACTTTCATTTAAACTCATGGATTGCACAATTACCTTTTTTATCCCACCCCATGGTGTGCAATAAATGAAGTTTTTTTTTTTTTTTTTTTAACGAAGATAAACATCCAGGGCATCATCTGGTGAAATAAAAGTAATCTCTCTTTCTCTGTCTTTGCATAGGGGCATGCGTAAGTTTACGTAAGGGAGTAGTGAAAAAATGAAAAATTTCATCATCATCCTTCATCCAATCCTATGTTGCCCCATGAGGAGCGTAGGAGTCTGGGGCTAGGCAAGTTGGTCCTGACATTTAAGATGTGAGTGACCAGCCTCACTCATCCCTGACTGGCATTACATGAGCAATAAACCCCAACCATCCCTTGGATATAAACCTTCACCAGCTCAATTCAGTTGGACCGTCGTAATTTCCCACTAAACCACCAGGCGCCAAAATTTGGTGTTATGGTTTTGTTTTTTTATTATAAACTTGAAGACAAACATCCAGGGCATCATCTGGTGAAAGAAAAAAATCTCTCTCTCTTTGTCTTTGAGAAGCACCATGCGTAAGTTTGTGTGGGGGTCGAGTTGTTAACGGTGATGCACAGCCAGCACAGCCTGAGCTGTGGCTTTCAACACAATGCTACCCAGCCTGAGCTGTGGCTCGCAATCCACGGGTTAAATGACAGGACCAACTTGCCTAACCCCAGGCCCTTATGCTCCTCATGGCACTCCACTGGATTAGGTGATGAATGAATGAAAAGATATTTATTTTTTAATTATTTACAGTACAGTACTTAGTTAATGTATCAGTAGGTTGAGCATAACCCCAAATGATGATATGTTGAACCTTTCAGTTTTTTTTTTTTTTTAATACAGTGGGGGGGAGGGGAAGAGGGAGACCCATAATGAGATGGAGGGATGGGATGGAGAGGTATATGATTGAGAGGGGTAGGAGTTGGAGAGTTTAAAGTTTGATGGTAGAAGAAAGGGTGACATGGTGGTGATCTGTTTGTGGCCTTCCCTTCCCAAATAAAGATGCCTGGCATTTGGTAGATATTATTATTTTCACTACTGTCCATCCATCCACCCATCATCCAATCCTACATTGCCCCATGAGGAATGTAGGAACCCGGGGCTAGGCAAGTTGGTCCTGACATTTAAGATGAGAGTGACCAGCCTCACTCATCCCCGTGTGGTAATACGTGAGCAATAAACCTCAACCATCCCTTGGGTATAAACCTTCACCGGCCCAATCCGATTGGAGTTTTACAATTACCCACTAAACCACCAGGTGCCAAAATTTGTTTATATGGCTACCACCCAGTGTAGTAAATGATTACCTGGTGCGCAGGGAACCATTTGGCTTGTCACTCAGTGTAGAGTCACCCATAGGCAGAAGGAAGAGGAAAGAATGAAGGAAAGAAAGACAGAAGAGGGAGTGTAAAGTCACTTGTAGGCAGAAGGATGAGGAAAGAATGAAGGAAAGAAAGACAGAAGAGGATGGAAGAAAAGAAGGATGGAGGAGATGAAAAGGCAGACACCCAAGAGCAGAACTACATCGAGTGAGTGGATGGTGCTGATGACCATATTTAAATTTGGGGAGACTTCTGGCAATGAAGGGGTTAAGAGAGACAGTATGAACCCCCATCACTCCGCAAGAACTCTTGTACGACTTTAAGCCTGGGGACATTGTATGTGTTTTATTCTTACGCTGTGGTCACATGGGGACATTTTTGAGCAACAGCAATCTGAAAGGCAATAGCACGAGCATTGGACTTCTTTCAAAGGTGATCACATAAGCCATTCTGTCTCAGCAGGAAAAAACAAATGAGTGCCGCACAGTGAGTGAGATGAATGATCGTCATCATACATATTAAGTCTTACAGATACATGCATGAGTACAGCAATAAAAACATTGAAGACAGATGCCAGTAAGGATACTCTTATTCTGACTATGTTGATCCTTAAGCAGTTAATGTCCTCTCATTCGGCAGCTGGTCTCTGGAATTTCTGGTCTTTCGGCAGTTTTCATAAATACAGTAGACCCATTACGAAAGTTCTCTGCTCTTCTGGCACATAGGCTGAGCCAATCGGCCAATTTGGCACTGCTGGTGCTAGATCTAGTGCTTTTCATAATAATTTAGCATTTTTCGTAATACAGTACTGTAATTTAGTACATTTCATAATAATTTAGCACTTTTCATAATAATTTAGCACCAATAAATATTAGACTTTCTTCTATATCTAGGGCATTTTGAAATCCAATTTAGTGCGAAAGTTTGAACAGTTCATCTACAGCTTAGCGTTTTAAAGTTGAGCTTAGCACTTTTGAAGATTTCTGCACGCCAACACTGCATATGCCATTGGCCATCATGACTCGTGAGTGTCTGGCTTTGTGAGCAGGATCTTTCAAAAGTTTGGGAACCTTGTCGTGCTATTTTACGGTTATCCTTTCATTCTCCTGTTGCACTATTGCCTCTACTAGTGGAAAGCCTACTGGTGTTGTGAAAAAATGCACCCATAAGGTGCTGACTATCACCAAGAAGATTGAATTATCGAAAAAATTGAAGGCGGGTGTTCTTAGGAGGTTTCAGTGTGAGCTTTTCCACTATATATGACCTTAAGAAACAGAAGGCTGATTTAGTGTTTAGGGTTGACCAGTAATACTTGCTAGACACTGTGATTGCATTGGAGTGACCGATCATGACTGCCAGAAACTTTTTGGCAGGTTTTCCCGGTCATTCGGCAGTTTCTGCTCTTTCAGCACCTGCGTGGTCTCAAAGATTCTGAATGAGAGGACTTTTACTGTAATACAGAAGTGTACTTGTGCTTTCCTAATGGCTTCCACATGACCAGTGTTCTCTCACTTCCTCATTCATTTTTTCTGTATCTCCACATACGAGTAACTTCACATGCTCCTTTCAGGTGTCTCGCTGTGTATCTTACATTTTATTCTTGTTTTCTCAAGATGGTTATATTCATCCTGTGTGAGACTTCTTTTTGTGAAGGGGTTGATGATGACAGTATCGCACATCTCCAATCTGAAGAACTTCTCTTATGTATCACTAAATTGTCTGCCTTGGCAAGAATAAATTTAATACAGTAATTAGTCAACAAACTGAAGGGGTTAAAGTGTTCAGAATAAAATGCATCTGCTGTCATAAAGAAGCTAAAGTGAAAAGGTTAAAATGAGTATGTTGTTTTGAACGGGCAAAAGTGGACAGGATATAATGAGTATATTGTTGTTAAAAAAGAGAAGTGGTGAGGGTATATGAATACTGTATATTGTTTTGAAGAGGCAAAAGTGGACAAGATGTAATGAGTATAGTTATGATGCCGTAGTATATGACAGTTTAATATGTGATCAGTCGATAGACTGATTTAAGAAAAGGTCATGCTCAGTTTCAGGTTAATGGCCATGGAATTCGCATATACAATACAGTACTGTATGTGTAACTGTGGTGGTCGCGTACGACAATCCTGTGTGTACACATTGCCACCCGCATAGGTCAATAGTCTGATGTTTGAGCCAAGATGACCACCCAGTGTTACATATCTTTTTTGTTCCATCAGGCATGTGCAAGGCCACTGAAACACCATTACCACTGCCAGATTACAGTGCAATTGCGCAACAAATAGTGTAGTGTGTGATATTAAGTAGCGACTGTGCTGGCAGCGACTGTTGCAATTTCCAATCATGCTCGTCAGCGGAGAAGTGATGGTGCAGCCTTATTCTTTACCATCATTCGTGGCCATAGCACCAGTCTAAATTCACTTCATTTTTTCCTACTGTCCATATCCCCTCTGGCCCTATTCCTTACAGAACCACAACTTACCCTCTAGTGAAATATCCCCATTTTGTTTTCCTGGTCACCATCTCCTCACAAACTTCCATAACAAGGGTGGCACCTGTTGTTATATCAAATCTCAGTATGAAGTTGGTACTATTTTAAACTTCACTTGATCCAATTTTGATTACTCATTGTCTATCTATCTATCTATTGCCAGACGCCTTAATCCCATAAGGGGTGGCCACAAACAAATCACTTCCATGATGCTCTGTCCCCTGCCATTTCACTGCCCTGCTTCCAGGTCACACCCCCCTCTCTCATATACCTTTCACTCCATCCCTCCATCTCATCCTTGGCCTCCCCCTCCCTCTCCCCCCCTCCACCTCACTCACATACACTCTCCTTGTCAGTCTCTCACTCTCCATCCTCTCCACATGGCCAAACCACCTTAATGTGCTTTTCCTAATGCTTCCTACCACATCCACATCCACACCACAACCCTCCTTCACTTCCTCATTTGTCAGTCTGTCTCTCCATGTGACACCACATGCTCCTCTCAACTTACTCATTGTATAAACTAAATTATCTAAATTTTACAAAATACAGTAGGCGCGGAAAGTATTGACTTTTTTTGCCGACATCATTCTTTTTTGCGTTAAGTGAAGTAGGGTCAGTACTACCCTCCCCTGTGATGCGAAATGAGCTGACGCTTTTTCAACGGGAGCTGGCAACCCTGCTTGATAGGTTTGGCACCACAGGAGCAGGCTCAGTAATGTTTGGGCAACCACAGGAGGAGGATTGTCTCTGTGTGTGATGCACCACGAGGGCATGTTTTGACTCAAATAACACAGTTATTTGGTTACCTACCACATTCTCATCATGCCTAAAGTAACCACAAGCAAGGACAAATGTGTGGAAGTGATTACTTTATACAAAGCTGGCCACAAACTCCCATTTATTGCAAATCAGATGGTGTTAGACTGAGGACAGTGCAGAGACTGGTGAAGCAGTTCAAGGACAGTGGGGAGGCCATTCCTCCCACTCCACTTCCCAAGCCTGGGAGACCTCGTAAGACAACCTTCAGGACCCGTCAGCTGATCTCAAGGCAAGTTAGCAAGGATCCAAGGCTAACAGCATGGGATTTAAAAGAAAAGAACCCACAGTTGCTGGCAGATGTGTCTGTCAGAAGTGTGCAGCAGCTGTTGCATGACGATCTGGGCTACAGGAGTTTTTGTGCTCGTAAAAAACCACTGCTAACTGCACTTCAGAAGAAAAAGAGAGTAAAGTTTTGTAAGAAATATCTTGCCTGGAGTGAGGAGCAATGGAAAACTGTGCTTTGGAGTGATGAGTCAACATTTACTGTCACTGGTACCCCTTCATCACGAGTGTACCGCAAACCAGGCAGTGACCCCCTGGATCCTGAGTACACTTCCAAGTTTGTTAAATACCCAGCCTCACTCATGGCTTGGGGCTGCTTTACATATTATGGTGTTGGTAGGTTGGTAATTCTACCTGCAAATGAAAAAGTGAACCAGAACAATTATTTGGAGCTCTTGTGTGATGTTTTAAGTGACTCTTTTGATAAAACCAAGGCAAGAGTATTTATGCAAGATTCTGCCCCTGCACATGTTGCAAAGTCAGTGAAACAGTGGCTAACAGACTGTGAGGTTCCCTTTATTCGAGATTGGCCCGGAAACAGCCCAGATATCAATCCCATTGAGAATTTATGGGCGCACATGAAGCGGCAGCTGTGTAGTATGGACACATGATCTTTGCCTAAACTTGAGGCTGCAGTCAAGCAGCTGTGGAGCAGTTTTAGTCCGTCTGTTCTGCAAAACTACACCATCAGTCTCCCCAGATGCCTTAAGAAGATAATAAAGGTGAAGGGGAATGCCAGTAAATACTAAATTCAATGGTGAGTGTTAATTTATTTGTTTCTCCTTGCTAACCACAAGAATGTTTTCTTTTTTTAAGATGGCGTCAACACTTTCCGCGCCTACTGTATATCTGTGTAGTCTATCACTCCCCCAGTGCCTCTTCAGAACCCAGTGTATTTGACTCGATATCTAAACAGCTGAGTAACCTCAACCTTGTCCTTAATACTGAAATTACCATTTTGGATGATTTTAACATACATAATGTTGAATGGTTACTGGATTCTGCCAGGACTGACGATGCTGGTCTAGAGTGCGAGCTGTTTGGAGAATCGTTTAATCTAATGCAGCTGGTAAAGCAACCAGAATACCAGATAATCCTGACCATAATGCCCATCTCTTGGATCTATTCCTGACAGATAATCCAGATCAATACAGGTTAGAGGTACTGTCACCACTTGGATCCTCTGACCACAATCTCATCAAAGCCTCATTAGTTAGCCCCCCCAAACCTCCCCGTTTTGAACCTGTCAGGGTGACCTGTTGGCATTTTGATTGGGCAAACTGGGATGGTCTCTATCTATCTGTTGCCAGACGCCTCAATCCCGCTTGGGGTGGCCACAAACAAATCGCCTCCATGTCACTCTGTCCCCTGCCATTTCACTACCACGCTCCCAACTCACACACCCCTCTCTCATATACCTCTCCACTCCATCCCTCCATCTCATCCTCGGCCTCCCCCTCCCTCTCGCCCCCTCCACCTCACTCACATACACTCTCCTCGTCAGTCTTTCACTCTCCATCCTCTCCACATGCCCAAACCACCTTAACGTGTTTCTCCTTACGCTTCCCATCACTTCCTCAACCACACCACAACGCTCCTTCACTTCCTCATTTGTTAGTCTGTCTCTCCATGTGACTCCACATGCTCCTCTCAAATAACTCATTTTCACTGCTCTCACTCTTGACTTCTGTCCTTCCAACAGGGTCCAAGCTTCACTTCCATATGTCAGAGTTGGTATCACAATACTGTCATGTAACAACTTTTTCACTTCCATGCTCACCTCCCTGTTTCTTATCACTGCTTTCAACGAACCAGCAACCTTCCTTCCCTGCTGCACCCTTTCGAGCACTTCACCCTTCAGACTTCCATCCTTGCTCATCACCTCCCAAGTACTTAAATTCACTCACATTCTCCATATCCTTCCCATCCAATCGCACTGTACATTCACTGGCTTCACTTCTCTCAAAGACCATCACTTTACTCTTTCTTCTCTAGTGATGCCAATTCTACCCAGTCCTACATTAGTGATTTAATACTAGCTGGTATGGACTTATTCATACCAAGTCAGCAGTTCACTAAAAGATCGAAATCTCCAAAATGGTTTGATATCAACTGTGCCTGAGCAACAGCCCAAAAGTCATTAGCATATAACTCTTACTTAAAATTAAAAACATCTGAATCACTCTGTCAATTTAAAATTGCTAGAAATTATGCAAAAGCTGTAATAAATCTCGCTAAATCAAACTTTCTTCATAATCAAGCATCAACACTACTTAACAACCCTAATGACAACAGAATATTCTGGTCAACTTTTAATTCTTTCGTAATAACTTTAACAAGTCATCATTTATTCCCCCACTAAAATCTTCAGATGGCAACATTACAAATGACCCACACAGGAAAGAAGATATCTTTGCCAGTACATTTGCTAGAAATTCTACCATAGAAGTCAGCCAGAACGTCACAGTACTAGAACTTGACTCTTCCTTAATTGCTCCACTTAAAATACAGACAAGATACGTAAAAATCCAATTACCGACCAACAAAGCTCCAGGCCCAGCAGGAATTCCTCCAATTGTTTTGAAAACGTGTTCTCCAGAACTTGCCCCTGTTCATGCTAAATTATTCAGCATATGCGTACGTACTTCTTCATTCCCTAATTCATGGAAAGAAGCCAATATCCACCCAGTTCCAAAGAGAGGAAATTCCTCTGACCCCTCTGATTACAGACCAGTAGCTGTCACATCTTCTCTTGGAAAAGTCTTTGAAATTTTAATCAATAAGCACGTTAAATACCTTGAATCCAACAACTTAATTAGTGATAGACAATATGGTTTTTGCCACGAAAGATCCACCTTTGACATTCTCAATCTCCTGACCCATACCATCCATCAATCAGTTGACCTATATGGAGTAACTCTTGCAGTAGCCATTGATATTTCTAAAGCTTTCGACAGAGTATGGCACATTTCCCTGCTGTCAGTTCCCTTGCTGTGGACTAATGTCTTTTGTTCCTCTGCTTGCCTCATATCTCAGCGACAGAAAAATAAGAGTAAAAGTAGATGATGTATATTCCAATTTCCACTCAGTTAACGCCGGCATCCCAAAGGGATCAGTTCTAGCGCCAACCCTGTTCCTGGTTCATATCAACGATCTCTTATCTGTTACCCACAATCCCATCCATTCATATGCAGATGACTCAACACTTCATAGTTCATTCACACTTAAACACCCATTTCTATCTATCTATTGCCAGACGCCTCAATCCCGCACGGGGTGGCCACAAACAAATCCCCTCCATGTCGCTCTGTCCCCCGCCATTTCACTACCCCGCTCCCAACTCACACTCCCCTCTCTCAGGTACCTCTCCACTCCATCCCTCCATGTCATCCTTGGCCTCCCCCTCCCTCTCGCCCCTTCCACCTCACTCACATACATTCTCCTCGTCAGTCTTTCACCCTCCATCCTCTCCACATGCCCAAACCACCTTAACGTGTTTCTCCTAACGCTTCCTATCACGTCCACAACCATACCACAATGCTTCTTCACTTCCTCATTTGTTAGTCTGTCTCTCCATGTGACTCCACATGCTCCTCTCAAATAACTCATTTCCACTGCTCTCACTCTTGACTTCTGTCCTTTCAACAGGGTCCAAGCTTCACTTCCATATGTTAGAGGTGGTATCACAATACTGTCATGTAACAACTTTTTCACTTCCATGCTCACCTCCATCTTGAGTATTGTGTGCAATTCTGGTCTCCGTACTACAGAAAGGATATAGAAAAATTAGAGAAAATACAGCAAAGAATCACAAAAATGATACCACGACTTAGAAACAAACCATATGAGGAACGCCTCGAGGAACTTAAATTACTTAGCCTAACGAAGCGCAGGTTAAGAGGTGATCTTATTGAAGTTTTCAAAATCATGAAGGGATATGACAACTTGGACATGAATAAATATTTTGAAATAGACCGGTCAAGGCAAACTAGAAGTAACGGCTGCAAAATTATGGGAAAGCGTTTCCAATCCCATGAAGCAAAATACTTCTTCTTCAACAGAGTCGTAAATATCTGGAACAGATCACCCTCAGATACCGTGGACAGTATCTCAATTAAGAAATTCAAAAACAAAATAGACAAGTATTTGCACGAGAATCCTCAGCTGACTCTTTTTCTGTCCGAATAACTTACTTTTGTAGTTTTGGTGATAATGTTTTAAGTTTCTTCCTGCAGAGTCGAACTGAGACCATGGGATTACTATATTTATGTGTATCCGTAACTTCTGAATTCCCGCAAAGTCCAACCGAGACCAAGGGATTAAATTAACTCAACGTACTCGTTTATAGTGTCATACCACAGCTATTAGTTTATTTGATTACTTTCTCTTTCAGGTTACTCAGACAGGTAGCTTTAACTCAATGTACCCGTTTATAATGTCATACCGCAGCTGTTAGTTTATTTGATTACTTTCTCTTTCAGGTTACTCAGACAGGTAGCTTACAGAAAGTAGTATACAATGTGACCTTTCCTTTCCTGTATTTCCTATAAAATTTCCATGTCAGTTTTTCCATGCTACATGGTGGTTTTTCTCACTTTTTTCCTGGAGGGTTTGGAGGTGGGGGGAGCCTTCTTGCTTTACTATCATTATCCTTCAGCATGTAGAGATAGATCTTGTAGTCATAGCCTTCTCTGTAACAAGCAGCCTCGAAAGGACCAGAAGGTCTGTTGCTGTTTGGTTTCCTATGTAAATTCCTATGTAAATTCCATGTTTCTTATCGCTGCTTTCAACGAACCAGCAACCTTCCTTCCCTGCTGCACCCTTTCAAGCTCTTCACCCTCCAGACTTCCATCCTTACTCATCACACTACCCAGGTACTTAAATGCACTCACATTCTCCATATCCTCTCCACCCAATTTCACTGTACATTCACTGGCTTCACTTCTCTCGAAGACCATCACTTTACTCTTCCCTACATTCACCTTTAGATTCCGTTTCATACACACTCTCCCAAATTCATCTACCAAGCCTTGCAGCTCCCCTTCGTCTTCGCTCAACAACATAGTATCATCTGCAAACAACAGTACAGCGAGTTTCCAAACACTGCCCTCTCTCACTAGGGCAGCTCCAACATCCACTGCCCGACCTTGTATCTCTTTTATAACCCCATCCATGTACAGATTGAACAACCAGGGAGACATGAAACATCCTTATTTCAGTCCAACCTTCAAATGGAAAGATTCACTCAGTTTGCCATCCACATGCACTGCAGCCTTAGCATCCTCATACATACTCTTCACTGCCCTCAACAACCTCCCATCCACTCCATATATTCTTTATACTTTCCTTAATCCTTGTCTATCCACCCTGTCATATGCTTTCTCCAGATCCATGAAGGCTGTATACAACTTCTTTCCCTTCTCTAGAAACTTTTCCACTAAGGATCTAAGAATGAATATCTGGTCTACACAACCTCTTCCCTTCCTAAAACCTCCCTGTTCTTCTCCAACTAATTCCTCTGTTATTTCCTTAACTCTGTCAATAAGTATCCTACCATATACTTTTCCTATTACACTGAGAAGGCAAATGCCCTTATGATTACCACACACTGCTTTTTTCCCTTTTCCTTTGTACAGAGGAATAATTATACCTGACTTCCAATCCTCTGGGACTCTACTCTCCTCCCACGCCAATCTGCACACCTTCCACATCCATTCTATTACTATCTCTCCCCCATGCTTCAGCATTTCACCACACACTCCGTGAATTCCTGGGGCTTTCCCCATTTTAACTTTCTTCATTGCTTCCACCGCTTCCATCCTACTGAGTTGTTCCTCTCTTCTCACAACCCTCCTTCTCCCCGCCATTCCCCAGCCACTAATACTTGCATTACTTTCATTCTCTATGTTCAACAGTTCATTAACCCCTTAACCGCGGATTGTCACTTTCGTGATGGTCGGATGCAGTGGATCATACCGCGGGGCGTCACTTGAGTGACTCTGTGTTATTTTTAATTCGCCTAGGCTTTCAGGTGGTGACTTGTATCATCTATCAGCACTGCCAATGTCCAACAATAGTCAGAGCTGCTAATGTCATCAGTACTCCCATCCATTATTGACAATTTATCATCTATCAGCACCGCCAATGTCCAACAATAGTCAGAGCTGCTAATGTCATCAGTACTCCCATCCATTGTTGACAATTTAGTCATTTTCCCCCATTCTAGACTCCCCTCCATTACCCTCTCGTGTTGTCTGCTCAGCCGCTCTGCGCTAAGTGAATCTTCCCCGGATTTTTCCACTGTTTTCATCCATTGAAATGAGCCCTATGCCCTATTCTTATACAAAATAATATATATATATAAAAAATAAGGTAATTGATAGTGCCATACACCTGGAATTGGCTAATTATCACTTGGCAACATCCAACCTGCACTCGTTTGCTAATTTCCCCTGCTTTTTTCCCCCGTGAAATATGCCGTATGAGCTACTCTTGTAATATAAATGTATATAAGAAAGGAAGGGAGAAGCCTGAGTGATATTTATATTCACCTGGAACTACCTAATTTATTATGTATTGTCTAGATTTCCTACGACTTATTTCTTAGCATATACATTAGCAGCTGACATTTTCAGCTCTTGGCTACCGAGATACAGTCAGTTCGCTCTCGTCCTTCACGGTGAAATGGCGCCCATCCATTTCTGCCGCTTTTGCGCCTATTATAAAAGGCCCTGTGACCTCTACCCCTTACTAAACATCATGTGGGAAGCGGTAAAGGACTGTAGATATATACTGTATAAGTGTAATAAAGTACTAGAAATAATGAAGTGTGAGTGTGTATATGAGTAAGAAATGACAGAATACCAGCGGCGAATTAGCGCGAGTGGGAGGCTCATACGCAGTCGTATTTTACATTGCTTTCACAGTGTTTTTTTTTTCAGTCAGTTCGCTCTCGTCCTTCACGGTGAAATGACGCCCATCCATTTCTGCCGCTTTTGCGCCTATTATAAAAGGCCCTGTGACCTCTACCCCTTACTAAACATCGTGTGGGAAGCGGTAAAGGACTGTAGATATATACTGTATAAGTGTAATAAAGTACCAGAAATAATAAAGTGTGAGTGTGTATATGAGTAAGAAATGACAGAATACCAGCGGTGAATTAGCGCGAGTGGGGAGGCTCGTACGCGGTCGTATTTTACATTGCTTTCACAGTGTTTTTTTTTTTTAGTATGGATTCCAAACTACTTGGAAATCATTGAATACTGTTTCTAGTGATAATATCTGGCAGTGGTATTCAGATTAGGGGATGTCGGGAAGTGTAAAGTGGAGACTTAGTTACCCAACTTCAAAAGTCTCCCTGGGGGTAGATAGATAGATAGATAGGACTAATAACTGATTTTTGGCAAATATTTTTAAAAAGTCAGTCGGAGCGTGAATATCCCAGCGGGAAGGGCCTGGCACGCCTCCGACAACCCCGCGGTGTAGGGGTTAAAGTGTTCTCTCCATCTGTTTGCTTTTTCACCCTTCTCCACTAGTAATCTATCATTTTTATCTTTCACACCCCAACTGACTTCACTGGCACCCTGTCTAGCTCTCTTTACCTCCTTCCAGAACATTTTCTTACATTCCCTCCACTTTGCACTCAAATTCCTTCCAAATTCCTCATCCACTCTCTTCTTACTCTTTCTTACTAATCTTTTCACCTCTCTCCTCCTCCTCTACATATAGCTCTCTCGTCCGTCTCTCAGCTTCTTCGACGCCCCTGTACCTCATTCACTCATTATATGCTTTCTTCTTTTGTGCCATAGCCTCTCTCACCTCTTCAGTCCTCCATGCTGTTCCCTGAACCCCCTTTCATCTTCTCTTCACCCCACACACCACCTCACATGCTGCACAGATTTCTTCTGTGAATATCTTGCACACACCTTCCACGTCCCCCATCTGCTCCAATCTATATTTACCCAATCGCTCCTCAACTTCCCTTTTATATTCAGCCTTTATTCCATCCTCTTGTAACTTTTCTACCCTCCTTGTAAGAAATACTTCCTCCTGTCCTTCCCTTCTTCTCTTCCTCCATCTTGTTTGGATTCTGATTCTGGCCACCACCAAGTGGTGGTCAGAAAGTCCACTCCTCCAACCTTTATATACTCTTGCATCCATTACACATCTTCTCATCCTTTCATCCACACACACATAGTCAGTCATTGCCTTCAGTTCATTCATTCCACCGTCCACCCTTCTCTCCACTCGCCATGTATACCTATGGATCATTTTGTGCCTGAAGAGGGTATTAGATAACACCAACCCCCTCCCGGCACAAATATCCACTAAAGCACTGCCATTCTCATCCATCTCTGCAGGCACACCCCACTCACCAACCACTCCATCCACCTTCTCATTCCCTACTTTTCCATTCATATCTCCAATCAGAAACACTCTCTCATTCCTTTCAAACTTTTCCAAGCAGGCTTCCACATTCTTCTCTCACTATACTTACACGATCTTGCGTTGGCACATACACGCACACAATTGCCCACATTTGTAGTCCAACTTTCACTCTTACCCACACAATCTTTGACCCAACTGATCCATACTCTCTTACATTCTCCTTCCATCTATTGCTCACAGCAATACACATTCCTTCTTTCGCCCTCTCATTCTCACCTACTCCCGCACATATACCCAATCCATACTCCCATTCTCTCACACTCTCACCTCGCCATTTAGTTTCAGTTATTCCACATATATCCACTTTCGCACTC
>JAGKTI010002754.1:9379-23362 GCA_018397915.1 Birgus latro | reverse complement strand
TCTATCTATCTATCTATCTATTGCCAGATGCCTTAGTCCTGTAAGAGGTGGCCACAAACAAATCACCTCCACGTCGCTCTGTCCCCTGCCATTTCACTGCCCTGCTCCCAGCTCACACCCCCCTCTCTCATATACCTCTCCATTTCATCCCTTCATCTCATCCTTGGGCTCCCCCCTTCCTCTCCCCCCCCCTCCACCTCACTCACATACACTCTCCTCATCAGTCTCTCACTCTCCATCCTCTCCACATGACCAAATCACCTTAATGTATTTCTCCTATCGATTCCTATCACATCCACACTACAACGCTCCTTCACTTCCTCATTTGTCAGTCTCTCTTTCCATGTGACTCCACATGCTCCTCTAAAATAACTCATTTCCACTGCTCTCACTCTTCACTTCTGTCCCTCCAACAGGGTCCAGGCTTCCATATGTTAAGAGTTGGTATCACAATACTGTCATGTAGCAGCTTTTTCACTTCCATGCTCACTTCCCTGTTTCTTATCACTGCTTTCAAGGAACCAGCAACCTTTCTTCCCTGCTGCATCCTTTCAAGTACTTCATCCTCCAAACTTCCATTCGTACTCATCATACTACCCATGTACTCACTCACTTTCTCCATATCCTTCCCATCCAATCTCACTGTACATTCTGTGACTTCACTTCTCTCGAAGACCATCACTTTACTCTTCCCAACATTCACCTTTAGATTCCATTTCTTACACACTCTCTCAGACTCATCTACCAAGCCTTGCAGCTCCCCTTCATCTTCACTCAGCAACATAGTGTCATCTGCAAACAACAGTACAGGAAGTTTCCAGACACTGCCCTCTCTCACTAGGGCTGCTTCAACATCCACTGCCCTACCTTGTTTCTCTTTTATAACCCCATCCATATACAGATTGAATAACAGATTTAACGCTAGTAAAACCAAATACTGTATATACAGTTTACTAAGAGACAGATATTGCCAGATTTGTATATTACCATCAATGCTACTGGTATTCCCATCTCCAATAGTATTGAAATTCTAGGCGTCTCACTTAACAATGCCCTCAGTTGGACCTCTCAAGTCAGATCACTTGCTAAAATTACCTCAAAGACACTTGGATTATTGTACAGAGTCCATAACTTCTTCACTGACAAGCAGTTAGCTATAATTTATAAAGAGTCATGTGTGCTTTCAGCTTGAATATTGCTCACTCTTGTGGAATGGATGTGGAGAGGTTGCATTAAAACAACTAGACAAAATTCAGAACAAAGCTGTTGGAATTATTAATAACCCTACTGTTACAAATAAACTACCTCACCCACAAGTAAGAAGGAATGTTGCCTCCCTTGCATTATTTTACAGATATTTTTATGGCAAATGCTCAAATGAAGTTGCATCCATTGTGCCACCACCTCTCCATGCCTTCCCTTGTGCTACACGGGCATCTGGCAGCGCTTATGACTGGAATGTCACGCAGCCATATTGCAGAACTTCCGCCAATCAGAATTCTTTTATTCCCCGAACTTCATCTCTCTGGAACTCGCTTCCCCAGAGTTGTTTCCTTCCAAACTTCAACCTACAGCTGTTCAAGTCCAACTGTTACAGATATTTCATGAATGGAGGACACCAGTAATCTGGTGTATGGATTGTTTTTTTTTCATTCATTTGTTTTTCCTTCCTCTGTTCTGTTATTTAAAAAAAAAAAAAAAGTAGAATGATAAGATTGCGACCTGGAATGTGAGGGGTATGAATGATGAGGTGAAAGAGAGACAGATTGTACAGGTGCTTGAGAGTGCGAAAGTGGATATATGTGGAATAACTGAAACTAAATGGCGAGGTGAGAGTGTGAGAGAATGGGAATATGGATGGGGTATATGCACGGGAGTGGGTGAGAATGAGAGGGCGAAAGAGGGAGTGTGTATTGTTGTGAGCAACAGGTGGAAGGAGAATGTAAGAGAGTATGGATCAGTTGGGTCAAGGATTGTGTGGGTAAGAGTGAAAGTTGGACTACAAATGTGGGCAATTGTGTGCGTGTATGCACCAACGCAAGATGGTGTAAGTAGAGTGAGAGAAGAGTTTTGGACAAATGTGGAAGCCTGCTTGGAAAAGTTTGAAAGGAATGAGAGAGTGTTTCTGATTGGAGATATGAATGGAAAAGTAGGGAATGAGAAGGTGGATGGAGTGGTTGGTGAGTGGGGTGTGCCTGCAGAGATGGATGAGAATGGCAGTGCTTTAGTGGACATTTGTGCTGGGAGGGGGTTGGTGATAGCCAATACCCTCTTCAGGCACAAAATGATCCATAGGTATACATGGCGAGTGGTGAGAAGAGAGGAAGGGGGAATGAATGAATGGAAGGCAATGATTGACTATGTGTGTGTGGATGAAAGGAAGAGAAGATGTATAATGGATGCAAGAGTATATAGAGGTTGGGGGAGTGGACTTTCTGACCACCACTTGGTGGTGGCCAGAATCAGAATCCAAACAAGATGGAGGAAGAGAAGAAGGGAAAGACAGGAGGAAGTATTTGTTACAAGGAGGGTAGAAAAGTTACAAGAGGATGGAATAAAGGCCGAATATAGAAGGGAAGTGGAGGAACGATTGGGTAAATATAGATTGGAGCAGATGGGGGACGTGGAGGGTGTGTGCAAGGTATTGACAGAAGAAATCTGTGCAGCATGTGAGGTGGTGTGTGGGGTGAAGAGGAGACGAAAGGGGGTTCAGGGAACAGCATGGTGGACCGAAGAGGTGAGAGAGGCTGTGGCACAAAAGAAGAAAGCATATAATGAGTGGATGAGAAACAGGGGCAACGAAGAAGCTGAGAGACGGACNATGGAGAATGTGAGTGAATTTAAGTACTTGGGCAGTGTGATGAGTAAGGATGGTAGTCTGGAGGGTGAAGTGCTCGAAAGGGTACAGCAGGGAAGGAAGGTTGCTGGTTCGTTGAAAGCAGTGATAAGAAACAGGGAGGTGAGCATGGAAGTGAAAAAGTTGTTACATGACAGTATTGTGATACCAACTCTGACATATGGAAGTGAAGCTTGGACCCTGTTGGAAGGACAGAAGTCAAGAGTGAGAGCAGTGGAAATGAGTTATTTGAGAGGAGCATGTGGAGTCACATGGAGAGACAGACTAACAAATGAGGAAGTGAAGGAGCGTTGTGGTGTGGTTGAGGACGTGATGGGAAGCGTTAGGAGAAACACGTTAAGGTGGTTTGGGCATGTGGAGAGGATGGAGAGTGAAAGATTGACGAGGAGAGTGTATGTGAGTGAGGTGGAGGGGGCGAGAGGGAGGGGGAGGCCGAGGATGAGATGGAGGGATGGAGTGGAGAGGTATATGAGAGAGGGGGGTGTGAGTTGGGAGCGTGGTAGTGAAATGGCAGGGGACAGAGTGACATGGAGGCGATTTGTTTGTGGCCACCCCATTCGGGATTGAGGCGTCTGGCAATAGATAGATAGATAGATAACTTTTTATGTGCGAAATACTGAAACTTGTTACTGTACTTGGAAATGTCTGGCAAGGATGCTATCCCTAGTGGAATGCATGGTGCTGCTGAGGGCACTGAGGGCAAGCCTAGATGTGTGAAGCTTTTTGAGATTTTAGGTTTTGTGGCCCTTGACATCAGTTTACAGTAATTCAGTATGTGATAGGTTTCACTTGATGTAACTCCATCACATACTGGGTCATGACTGTATGTTGTTTTGAAGGGGCTAAAGTGAGCAGGTATAATGTGTATGTTGTTTGGAAGGGGCTAAAGTGAACTGAGTACTGTATAATGAGTATGTTCTTTTGATGGGGCATAAGTGCAGCGTCTAATGCAAGTTTTGTTTTTCAGGTTGGTGAGCGATACGAGTCTGGGTTTTCCGTGCCACAGGAGGAGCTGTGTCCAAACAATGGGCGTGAGCTAAAGGTGCTGGTACTGATCACAACGGCACCAGATCATGAGAAGCACCGCACTGCTGTCAGACAGACCTGGGGCCACTTTGCTGGCCGGAAGGATGTGGTGATGGCCTTCATGATTGGCCGCATGGGGCTGGACCTCCAGGCTCGTATCGATCATGAGAATGAAATCTATGGGGACATAATTCAGGCCAACTTTGTTGACCACTACAGCAACCTCACACTCAAGACTGTAGCTATGTTTGAGTGGATCAAAACCTACTGCTCAGAGTCACATTTTGTCCTCAAAACTGATGATGATATGTTCATCAACATGCCATTGCTGCTGTCATTTGTAGAATCTAAACCCACCGACACGCGGGTCATTTATGGCCGCATGGCTAAGGGGTGGAAACCGGTGCGAAATAAAAAGAGCAAATACTATATTGATACTAACACATACAGCAAAGCCAGATATCCAGACTTCCTAACGGGTCCAGCATACCTATTGACAGCTGATGTGGTGGAGGACATCTATCACAAGGCCCTGGACACTACCTTCTTTGTGCTGGAGGACGTCCTACTCACAGGCATCGTAGCCGAGAGTCTCAAAATCAGGCGTGTTGGGGATTCTCGCTTCAGAAATGAGAAGATCAAGTTAACAGACACGTGCACCCTTATAAAAACGATATCTATACACATGGTCAAGTACGAAGAGCAGTTTGATATATACAAAAAAACATTAGATGGAAGAGCCAAATGTAAAGCAGGATAGCTGAAGTTATCCCAGCTCTCTTCTTCCTGACAGAAGTGGAGGCATTGTGTCTGACCTAAGGCCATAATTTCATTGGCTTAAAAAGCTCCCTAATACTGTCTCCTTAGCAATTTATTTTGCATATTACACCTTACTGTTTTCTTGTATGTTACAGTATTTACCTTTTTTGGCAGACTTCACAAGTAACATAAGATATGAGAAACTATTAATGTAACAGATGCTAGGGAGCTTTCTTAGCCAACGAGAATGTGGGCATGTGTGTTAGTCCCAGCAGATGTTGTGCTCAAACTTGGCTCTTCAGTGCGTCTGTGATTATCCGTTTCTCATAGTGTAATGGAAATCAATAGACATTTTCACTGATGTCTAGTCTCTACATTTTTTGTGCAGTGACTCTTTACATAGACTTCTTGTGTAAGCAACTTTTATACAAACTATTTAAAGTGAACAGATAATTAACAGTGACTGGAATACTGAGCCAAAGATACTACCTTGAGAGTGTAAAGGTCATCCCTGAGTGGCAGTATTCATTCTTACTTAAAGCACCCAGTGAATTAGTGATCAGAATGCCCTAGTCAGAGTGATGGCCTTGCATAGGTTTGATTCTCAAGAGGTGACTGGAGGTTTTTTGATAACGTAATGGCATCAAGGGAAGTAGGCTGGTCATTTGCCCTTAAATGCACTAGACTACATTAACCTAGCCTTGGACCCCTATACCTCATAGGTGGCCACATGGGATTGACTTCTTTTTACTAGCTTACACTCTGAGCTCAATGACTGTGAACAAGGAAAGATTTGAAGGGAGCCTGGGAAACTTCATCAATTCATCCAGAAAACTTAAGCTCAAGGATATTGTTTTAAACTTAATCATTTTTATTTCTTAGTAGAAGCTGTATGCAGTTTTGTTAATTTATTTCACTTTGATAATCATGATAGAGTGCTGTTCATGAAAGACAGAGAGCTGCTCTTATCTGTGATTTGTGTTTATTCCATAATTTGCTCATGAATGTTCAGTACCGTATATAGGCAACTGGTGGTCTAGTGGTTAGAATGTCCCAGTCGGAGTGACAGCCTAGCTTTGATCCCCAAGAGGTGACTGGAGGTTTTAATTCATGTAATGCCATCAGAAGAAGTAGGCTTGTCAACTACCTGTAAATGTACTGGACTTCAGTAGCTTGGCCTTAGACCCCCACACACTGAAAGGGGTAATACGGGATTGGCTGTTACCATTTTTTTATGCTCAGTGTAGCCTTGCTGACCGGCTTCAGTGGTTGCGATGCGAAATGTTCCTAGTACAGTATGAGAAAGCAGTGTCAAACCTAAACCTCTCTTATGCATGTGCAAGATGGCCTATGTGCCACATTAGATTTGCACAAGTTAACTCCTTGAATCCAAATACTGTACATTTTTTTTTTTTTTTTAGTTTTACTCTTTCAGCCACCAGACGAGTACAGTGTACTCATATTTTAGTGTATTCTTGCTGCCACCAGACAGTTTTGTTCAACAGAGGACAGACCTCTAGTAATGAAGGAGTTAATGACTGACTCCACCAGTTCGAGAGTCTCCAAAGCATAATAAAATCATCTAGTGGGAGCAGTAATAGAATATACATAAATATTAGTTTATTCTTGCTGTCTACAAATGATTTTATTCCACTATAGGGCAACCTTTCATAGTGAAGATGAAAAATGAAGATTGTTTCAATACCCTTCCCTGAGAGAGGTTTCTTCAGAAGTTGAATAAAGTTGTCTGGAGGAGCAAGAACAAAAAAAATAATAACATGATTGGATTTAAGGGGTTAACGCATCTCCCCTTGTATCATAGCTGCTAAATGTAAGGTTTTTAGATGTAATGTACTATCATGATTACAAGTTTGCTGGCATCTCCCTGCCAGTTGTTGTGATGGACAGTGATATATATGAAAATTTTTGATGTGATAGGAACATAAAGCACACAGCAAAAGAGTACAAGAGGGAAAGATACTCTCTGACATTTGGGGAGGAGTGAGAAATATGGAAGTCAGGACACAATGCTGGCAGGGGATTGTTGGCAGACTTTTCATCATGTTAGTACCACTTTCTTTCATTTTAGCTGGTCTGGTGTAAATGTGAGTAACCTTCTCTCCTCTGTGATAATCATAGAAGCTACTGTATTTTTCATTTCATTCTCATGGTCAGTGTATGCGTGAGGCAGGTGTGCATGTGAAGGGGTGGGTGCGAGTTTGATCTTTGTGAAATGCAGCTGGTTATGACTATGTACGAGTATGTGATATTTTTTTAAAAATGGGGATTTATGCCTAGTAAGTACTGTATATGTGTAGGTGTAGGTGTGTATGTATGTGTAAGTTGTAAAATTATTTAGGCTTATGTATGTATATGTGTGTGTAAGTTGTAAATTCAGGCCTGTATGTGTATGTAAGTGTGTGTGTGTTTTGGAATAACTTAGGTGTGAGGGTCATATGTATAGCCAGTCTTTACATAGTCCATTCAGTTCAGTGGTCTTAATTTCATTTCTGCTATCATTAGATAATTTTATTCACCTTGGGAAGGTAATTTAAGTTGTGAAAAGGTTAATGAAGGTTGTATCTAACCCCTCTCACATGGAGAATCCCTCCTAAACTGATTACAGTCATCTGGTAGCATCAAGAAAATAATACAAAGTACATACAGGTAAGGGGTCAGACCCTGTGATGGATGGAGGAAAAAATGCTGTTTGATTACTTGAGTCTTGTCACAAAACAGTTTTTCTCAGTTTTATAGTTTTTGTCTCTGTGTCCCCCATGATCATCTGAAATGTGAACCTGGTGGAATGTGTGCTGAAGTTACCCTTTTGTAATCCACCATCTTCCTTTTGGGGGATAGGAAGGGAGCTTACGGATGTTTGTATAACTGGGCAGCAGAGACCAGTTTATATCAGTGCACACTACGCAAAGGTGTTCTACTCCAACATTTTATTCAGCTTTCAAAAGACTTTTTGAAGTGGACATTAGATAAAGCCTTCATTAACCCCTACACTTTTAGAGATACTGTATGTCCTAAGTTGAATAAATTTAGTTCGTAAAAAAAAAAAACATGTCACAAGACTCAAGTGTTTAAGTGAAACAAATCTTAAGTGAAACACGCTCTTGGTTCATGACTTCGGCTTTAGAGAAAGAGAGAAAAAAAAAATTACTTCAGAGCAACACTACAGTATTCTTTAATGGATCACATTTCTGTTTTATGTAAAAAAAAAAAATTGAAGAAAAAGGTGGCAATTCACAAACAGCAAATCCCTGTCAGTTTGGGTTGATGTCCCGGTTATATATTCTTGTTGCTACCATGCTGTTTTACTCATAATTGGAAACGTTTGTCATACTGAAGGGGTTAATTAAGGCAGTATCTAACTCTTCCCGTATGAAATGTTCCTCACTGAATAAAACTGTCAGAGGATGGCAAGAATAAAATTTAAGTTTTCTGGGCTCATTGGGTTACACGGAAGAACTGAAAAACTGTGACAGACTATTATATTCTGTTCACTTTAACTTGGTCTTAAATTGCCATCTATTTGTCATTTGAATGCTAAGCTGTAACAAGGAGATTAATAGAGTGGAATCACGGAATTTGTATGCCTCTCTACTCTTACAACTCTGTTTTCGTACAGCTTTTTCATCCAAAAATTGCTCCAGTTTTTGTACGGCGACCCACTATTCCCACTAAGAGAAGTGGCATTGTAAGTGCTATGAGGTCGCCAGTCCCTCTTTGCCTTCTGCCAGCTATGCATCAGTCATACAGGTTCCATTAAACTTTGTGATAAATTACGTATTTTCGTTAGAAAATTGTACATAATCATGGCCCTAAGAAGATTAGTGAGTCAGATGGAGCTAAAAGAAAAGCAGGGAGAACAACAATTGAACTGACTGGCTCAGTCAGCTCAGTTGTTTGAGCTGACTGGCTCAGTCAGCTCAGTTGTTGTTCTCATTGCTTTTCTTTTAGCTCCAGCTGACTCACTAATCTTCTTAGGGCCCATGATTATGTACAATTTCCTAACGAAAATACGTAATTTATCACAAAGTTTAATGGAGCCTGTATGACTTCTGTGACAACTACTACTACTACTACTACTTCAATTGAGCTGAAAAAAGAACTCATTCCAAAGAGTGAAAGTGGAACCCGTGTCTCTGATCTTCCCATTCATTATGGTATGGCGAAATCTACCGTTTCATCCATACTAAAGAACGGATTAATGCAAAATATATTGTTTCTTATGGTAAAATATTATTTGGTTTTCGAGCAATTTGCAACTCGTACAGCCTCCAGGAAAGAATTGTATACGAATTCCGGGGTTCTGCTGTACTAAAATATGCTGCAAGTTACAAAAATATTTTATAAAAGTGATGTAAAGAAGTTTTCTTTTTTAGCCACTGAGCAAAAAAAAAAAAAAAAAAAAAAGATAAATCTATACTAAGGTGGACAAACTATAAATGAAGCAACATGTAAAGCTTGTGTGTGCATATCAGGAATCTGCAGTGGTGGCACCAAGGGGGTTTTAAGCCTCTCAAAAAAGTTCTCTCAGCTCCTCATTAATTTTGAAGATAAATTACTGTTCTTTTTGGCACTCGGGTCACCTCATCTCCCCCATACTCCCAGTAAGCCCCACTTAAACTTGCCATATAATAAAAAATCATGGAGCTGCCACTGAGGAAATAATGTGTGTGTGTGTGTGTGTGTGTGTGTGTGTGTGTGTGTGTGTGTGTGTGTGTGTGTGTGTGTGCACCAGTGTATAGTTAAGGTCAGAAGTTTTCCTGCAAGAATATTCCACTCCTTCCACTTTACACTTTGGGCATGTCTTATTTTGTCCTTGTTGCATCATATCAAAGAAAATTATATATGGGCAGATAAACATGCCAAGCCTCTCTCAGTTTAGAATATTAGCTACCAGAGACAAGTGAAAAGCTGAAGAGATGATATGTTAAACAAGATTTTGTCCTTGACTGTATCAGGTGTGTGTGTGTGTGTGTGTGTGTGTGTGTGTGTGTGTGTGTGTGTGTGTGTGTGTGTGTACATAAGAGTTGGGCATGTAAGACGGGTAGAAATTAAACAGGTTCGCGTGTATGTGTGTGGGAGGGGTTGGGGGGCTGAAAGGCATAGTAAGCTTCCCAATCACCAACTTATACCCTCTGTTTATATCTGTTCCAGGACCGGGATACACAGATGCACTTATGATCAATTCCATGTCGTAACTCAGGTTTTGATTTGTAAGAATGAAAAGGAGGCTGTCAAATTGTCCTCTTGGTCCTTTCTAACTCCATAAATCTTAGTTATGAGACGAAAATTACTGCAGGTTATACTTGTTTTCTGCAGGAAGACCAGGGAAAGGAGTGAAAAATCTTCCCTTGTCTAGTTCATCTTGTAAAAACACATCCAATAAATTACAACAGGGAATTGATCATAGATATGTTTGAGAATCTCACCTCAGGTTTCCTCAGTGAACCACAACGAATCTAGTAGGCAGGCGTTGCAAGTTTACATATTTAAACTTCATACTACTCCACTTACGCATTTTATTTTAGTGAAATGGATTAGAGTACTGTATTTTATATTTCATTCCTGGTTTATTTGTGTTGGATTGAAAGTATGAAAACTGGCATTGGTAAGAGATGATGGCGAGATTGTTTTCAGTGCATTTTGTGTTTCCATACATTTAACTGCATTTATGCTGTATGTACTTATGTACTGTAATTATTATTCCATTGGCACAGTATGATAACAAAAAGCTTTACTGGTATCCTCTTCATCCCTTCACTGCAGTGATGTAGCTCTTATATTATTTTTGCTACACTCAGAGCATTTATTCAACTTTAAGCATTTTTTGAACAACTACAGCACCAGGGTGCCTCTTGAAATGAATAAAATTATGTGGAGATGTGGATGGGTAAAACAGGAAAGGTGTGGATGCTGCTGATGATAGCAAGAATACTGAAAAATGCATCATTGGAGTGAAGGGGTTAAATGAATGTGATCAGTGTTAATCAGTGGTGTTTGTGTATCGGGCAATGATAAACAGTTAACTCCTTGGGTCAGGTGAAATATTTCAGTTTATTCTTGCTGTCACCAGTTGATTTTATGTAAGATAGATGATGATAGTTCTCCAATTTCCCTACTTTTTCTCCCCCCCCCTCTTTTTTTAATTTTTTTTATTTTTATTTTACCTTGCTCCAACCTTATATAGGAAAAATGTCATGATTATAATGATGGTGATAATAGAATTTTCAAACTTAAGGGTTAGATATAGCCTTAATTAACCTCTTCAATACCAGGTGGCTATCCTAAGCTGAATAAAATCATCTGGTAGTAGCAAGAATAAATTATGATAGCGTGTTGTCTCATTGAAGGGGTAAAGGTGTGTTGGTGATGAACTGGTGCAGCATTTATATATAGTCATCTTGTCTTTGCAGTGTATGCCTCTTACTGCACATACTGCACAGTGAAGGGACTTTTTTTTTTAAGGAAGTAAGGAGTCATACATCCTCCTGCATTACTGGGAAGGGCAACAGAAATGATATTCTTGTAACAATAGAACAGTTATAGGAATGTGATGCAGAGAAATATGAGTAAAGAACAAAACTTTATTCCTGACTGGTTTTGTCAACAGTGATGAGAAGTACAGTATCTTGTAACATGTGTGGCCCTCGAGCAATTCTTCCTTTGTAATTCATTTGCATACTACAATATACTGTCATCTCATATGTTATTATTTGTCAATTAAATATCAACAGTGATTGCATAAATAGCCTACAAGATGCAATTTGAATGCGATAAGCAGATATAAATTGGTAAGGATGAGGTGCTTAACCACGGAGATTACAGCCCTAAACCTTGTCAGAGAAATAAATAATCTCTCAAGAAGGTCATTGGCAAAACCAGTCAGGAATGAAGTTTTGTCCCTAACTCATGTTTCTATACATGACCCTCCTGTGATATTCTTGTAGTGCTGGAGATGGAAGAGTGAGTTGTAGTGAAATTTTAGGTCTTTCTATATTGCTCTTACTGGGGTCTTACATACTTCTATACTTCATTATCACAAATCCATGTCTCAATCACAGGGTCATGTTCTTGTCAGTTTAGAAGGCTGTTTGGCACCTCTTTCTTAGTGATTAATTTTACATACTGCACACTGCAATTTTCCTGTATGTTAGCTGTCTCTTTTTAATATGGATATGGGATGCATAAGTAACATACAAGAGAAGATTCTCTCTCCATATCTAGAAATAAACTAGTATGGAAATAGTGCTACAAGGCCTCCTAAGCTAACAAGAATATGAGCCACAAAGTCTATTCTCAGTACAGTAAGTCCTCACTATATGCTACATTTTTATAATGCTCTTTTTTAGCCGTTAAGTATACAGTATGTTCATAAAATCATCTACAGTATCATACCTTCATTCCCACCATTGATTTGGACTTTGTGAGTGAGGTGGAGAGGGGGAGAGAGAGGGAGAGGCCAAGGATAAGATGGAGGGATGGAGTGGAGAGGTATATGAGAGAAGGGGGTGTTAGCTGGGAGCAGGC
The DNA here is from genome assembly GCA_018397915.1 of Birgus latro. NCBI lineage: Eukaryota > Metazoa > Arthropoda > Malacostraca > Decapoda > Coenobitidae > Birgus > Birgus latro. The sequence continues at coordinate 11,175 of JAGKTI010002754.1, read as the reverse complement.
AGTGAAATGGCAGAAGACAGGGTGTCATGGAAGCGATTTGTTTGTGGCCACCCCTTACGGGATTAAGGCGTCTGGCAATAGATAGAGATCGATAGATTTGCATTTCCCCCGATATACAGTACCAGTTGTGGGGAAAAAATTGTGATATTTTGGAACACATCATCAACATATAGTGAGGATTTAATGTATATGCTGACTTGTACGAAGGTTGGTTGCCATACTTTTCTATTAAATAAAATAGTCTATGCCGTAAGAAAGCAGAGTATGTCCGTCCACTCATGTCACCCGTGATGTATTTGAGAAAGCCATGTTGAACAGAATAAAATTTGTACCAATTAAAACCTGTGGTAGATTTACTTTACCTACCTACATACCTTCCTACATACAGTACCTTCTTATTTACCTACCTACCTACCTACTCCCCATTCCCTGCTCTCAGTCCAGCTTATTTTCTAATGGTGCTTACAAAAATGCAGTTTCTTACTAAATTAAAGAGATCCGTAGGAGGAGGAGGACAACAGAGAAGCTGAAAATAAAAGGAGAAGAAGAAGACTGGGAAAGAAGTGAAAATGCAGAAAAGAGAGGAGGAGGAGGGTGGAGAAGTGGGAGATGCAAAAAGAAAGTTACAAAGGCTAGGAGAGGAACAAGGATGGGAAATAACTGAGAATGGAGAAGCGAGGAGGAGGATCGAGAAACAGGAAATGCAGTAAGTATGATACGGGGATTATGAAAGGGATTGGGAATAGTGAGACTGAAAGCTTGACACACGAAGGTTCATGGTGAGAGCGAAGATGAGAGTGCTGAGAAAGTAATGGTGAGAAGGAAGAAGACTTGGATTTACACTTGGCAACATGAGCAGTAGGGATTTATATAAACCTATCAACATCATGAGTGGGTCATTAAGGCATTTAATACTTGCTAAGTCTCAATTTTTCCCTAGAACATGAGAGTCTGACTGGAGCTGTGAAACAAATATTAAAATCTTCCAACTGTGAACTGGATTCTCAGACCAAAGCACCACAGGCTTTGCCCCCACCCACCCTCAAAAGAGGAAGGTGTTGTGAGGACAGCAAAGGAAGACGACAATGGGATATAAACTGAACCCCTTCAATATAATGATAAGTGGGAGAAGAGGAAAGGGGGGAATGGAGGAGGGGAAATGGGAGAAGACGGCTAGGACAGGAGGGAATGGAGGAGGGGAAATGGGAGAAGATGGCTAGGACAGGAAGGAATGGAGGAGGGGAAATGGGAGAAGATGGCTAGGACAGGAGGGAATGGCAGGAGGTGGAAAGGAAAGAGGTGGGGGGGGGGATGGGAAGAAAAGGAAGAGGGGGAGATATAACCTAACAAATGACAAACTGACGCAAGATACCACACTGTTACATAACAATATGACACAAGTGTTAGGTGCTCAGTGAAAAGTTGTTTTCATACTGGACAAATCTAACATGCTGCCTATATATGGAGGTCAGAACTTGAGGCTGGGGGTGAGATAAACCCTAAATCAAATCTCATGCCTTGTCAGAATGTCATGTAACACCATTCCTTCTCTGTATGGCATACAAATACGAGGTTCTTGTGTGATTGCCCCTTTAAAATGATTCCAACTGTTTCCTACCATTAAAACAAAACCTTGCGCTGATCGAGCTGCCAGTGAAGCTATGAAACTTGGAGTGTTTTAATACCGGTACACAGATATTAGGCTTATCGAAATTATTATTATTATTTTTTTCAGATGCATGAAAAAGTTAACTAGCTAACCGTTTCGTTGAAAGGGAAGTCTGCAGAATATGAAT
>JAGKTI010002753.1:28502-63584 GCA_018397915.1 Birgus latro | reverse complement strand
ACACACACACACACACACACACACACACACACACACACACACACACACATTTGCTTACGAGGACCACTCTTAGCCATATCCAAAAGAGAGAAAATGTTGAAATATTACAGTTTCAATTTTCAGCTTACGACATCGTGGTTATAGCTGAGGTGAACGAAAAAATGTATTAGATTTTAAATATATGTCATTAATTTTTGGTCTTCCGATGGGTGTCATAGCCCTGCGCTGTTTATAATGTGATGTGGGTACAGATTAAATAAATAAATAAAGGAATAAATAAACAACTCACGACCCGGACCAGTGACGCCTGCAATACAAGGAGGGAAGTCAAGAGGTGCACCATGTTCCCTCTGCTCTCTTACCTCTCCCCCTCCCCTGCTTTGGTCCCCTTCCCTCCACCCCCAACCCCCTACCTTTCTATCCCGCATGTCCCTCTTCCCCTCTTACTTCCCCTCCCCCCTACCGCGCTTCTTCCCTCCACCCCCACCCTCTGTTTCACTCCCTGTCTCCCTTTGCTTTCGTCCCTCATCTTTGTCCCCCTCGCCTATCCCTCTTATAAGATTTTCTCCTTGCCCCCTACCTTGGTTACTCTTCCTTCACCCCCACTCCCTGCCGTTCTCACACCCCCTCTCCTTTGTACTCCCCTTACTTTTGTCCCTCGCCTTTGTTCCCCTCTCTCCATCAGTCCCCTACCTCTTGTTCTCCTACTCTCTCCTCGTTCCCCTCCTCTTACCTATGTTCCCCACCCCTACCTCTGTCCCTCTGTGCCCCTACTCTCTCCCTCACCCCTGCTTCTGTCTCTGTGTGCTTCTCCTCCCTCTCTCACCCCTAACTCTGTCTCTCTATGTCTCTCCTCTCTCCCTCACCCCTACCTCTGTCCCCCTGTATCCCTCCTCTCTCCCTCATCCATACCTCTCTCCCCCACCCCTGCCTCCTCCACCTGACAGCCAAAGAATAACCAACACGATGAATATAAATGCCACCATCATTATCCCCGCAATTAAGCCTTTACATAGGCCAATTACTGCCACTGTAAACTTACTGTCTACAGAAAATCCCACTGTGAGATAAATGTGTCGTCATTTCGCAAACAAACGCCTATACTCTTTAACGTCTCCAGTCCGGTACTCCTGTATTGACGGAGTTTTATTAAGGCTGTATTTAAACCCTTTAGGAGTTCAATACAGCCTTGCTTTATTGCAGGATGCAATCAACAGTGAGACAGAGATATTAAATAAACTTTAGTCTGATCGTGGTTCACAAATGAGCAACAGAAAATGAAAGCTTCCATACAATTCGATGAACCTTCGTCATTAGTTAGTAATGAGTCTCCTTGATTACTGGTCAGACTGATTCTCTGTTCTGACGACACTGGATCATCAACTGAATTTAATGATGTTAAGGATCTTTGTCAGGTTAGGGTAAGTGCTCAATAGTTCTTCCCGCCAAAAGCAAGGTCTTAAACTACCATTATCAACGAATCCATTGCATAAGATGACAGTGGGTGTTTGTGTTCATGCTAATTATACAATAGGCTACATACGAATCTGCCGCCTCATCCCGTGTCCATGCATACAGGACGAGAGTGTACAGCGGGAGAAGCGGTGCAGTTATCAGACCTATATTCTCGTTGGTTAAGGAAGGTCCCCAACACCTTTTCCTAAGCGATTTATTTTACCTATTACACTTTTCTGTCCTGTTCTGTTACATAAATCCCTCCAATATCGCCAAACTGCATAAATAACCTACAAAAGGGTATTAACCACCCATATCCAAAAATAAATCGCAAAGGAAGAGGTGCTAAGGAGTCTCCTTGCCTGACGAGAATACAGACCTATTAGTGTGTAGTCGTATTCTTGGTGGTATAGGGGGATTCGTAGTACCTCTTTTTTAGCGATTTATTTTGCATATTACACCACTGTATCGGGTTATTTGTATCGTATTAGTATCGGTAGAGTTTGCAAAAATTCCATAATCGAAGGTACTGACGTGTAATATGCAGAATAAATTGCTAAGAAAGAGATGTCACGAAACCAAAACCATTTGGAATACGTCCCTGCGTGTCGCCTTCATTTTGCTCTGGGATATATCGTAATACCTCTTCCTCAGCGATTTAATAGGATTGTTACCCCATAATACCCTTTATTATGTTTATACTGGAAAGGTAACAATAACAAACAAGATCATATACAACGACATACTCAAAACAAATCGCTTACGAAAAAGTTTTACGAATTTTTCCTTGCCACCTCATTCAGTCAACTCGCATCTCAAGACGCGAGTGTACCTAACGGGAGAAACGATGGTGGAGGTGGTGGTGGTGGTGGTGGTGGTAAGGATGCTCTCTCTCTCTCTCTCTCTCTCTCTCTCTCTCTCTCTCTCTCTGGTGTGATTGTGTCTGTGGCTGTGATGACTGTGTGGGACTTTTTATTTTTCGTGATGGCTGTGGTGATAGTGTAGTGATTGTGGTGATGACTGGTGATTTTTGGTCGTGCTGTGATCATGTTGTTATGGCTGTGGTGTCTGTGTGGTGATGGAACAGTATGATATGATGAGTATAAGGAGTTTGGTGTAGTAATGAATGATTGTTGGCGTGATGTTGTACTATGATGACTGTGTGTGGTGATGCGGTTAATTTATGACTGTGACGGTGTGGTATGACTCGTGCGGTGGTGGCGGTGAGGCTGAGAACATTAACTGCAGGTGTGGGTGACTGAAGGATGACGTCGTGTTGTTGGGGGAGGAGCATGAAGAGGGAGTAGGGATATAAGGGGTCGTGACGGAGATATGGCTGCAATGTAGTTAAACTTTGTCGTCCGTCACATCTCCCGTGCCGTTACTTACCCTTTCGTTCCTTTAATATCGCCTCGTTACTTATAATGTGCTAGTTAATACGCCTTTACTGTTACCGGTGGGAGGGCATGACGACTGTGAGGAGAGGTGCCAGGAGATACGGAAGTGTGGTTAAACAGTACCATCCCTGTCACATACCTCTCCGCCCCCGTTACTTAAGTCCCTGTTATTTAGTACTCCGTTATGTTCCACTGCCCTGCGTATCTCTTCCTCTCCCGTTACTTAACGCCTACTCGTTACTATACTATATTTTCCTTCTGTTGACTAGCGACGGGAATGTGGGTAGTCATGTTCCTCACTCTTCTTGCTTTTTTTTTTTTTTTTATTACGTGTTTCCTTTCCCCCCAGTTACTTACTTTCTTTGAGCAACCTACTCGTTACGCATCATTCAGTTAGCTACCTCTTCCCTCCGTTATTACTCCGTGACATACTATATCGTTATTTGCCATTCCGTTACTTACCAACCCACCCATTACTATCTCACCGACTCTTTATTTACCCATCCACTGCTGTCCTGCCTTCAATGTTAATGAGAATGGGGGAGAGAGAGAGAGAGATTATTATGATCATTAGTATTATTAGTCGTTGTGGCAGTAGTAGGAAAGTAGTAGTAGTAGTATCAGCAAAAGTAGCAGTTGTGACAGTAGCAGTAGTAGTAATAGTAGTAGTTTTTATAGTCGCATTTTTTTTTAGGAGGGGGGGACGGGATGGAATGAGGGCGTTGGCGGGTGTTACGGGATGCAGAGCGTGTTGAGCGGGATGAGGGAGGAAAGGGGGTGATAGTGAAGGGGGGTAGAAGGGGGGTGATACTCTTGAGGGGGAGAGGGGGAGAATCTACATCGGTACTGCAACTAAGTGGAGTCTCGTTCCATCAGTCTTCTTCCTATTTCTCGCTTTCTTTCTTCCCCTCACCGTGGCTCTCTTTTCTTTTCACTCCTCTTTCCACCACTCAACTCTTTCGTCCTCTGTTTTCTAATCCCTCCTTTCTCTTGCCACTCTTCTCTCCCATTTCTTCCTCTTCTCCCTTCTGTTCTTCAAGTCTCAATCTTTCCTTTTCGCTCCCCTTCACCCTCTCTTCTTTTCTTCTCGCCCTTTTCTTTTCTTCATATCTCCCCTCGCATTCACAACCCTATCCTTGTCTCCTATTTCCTCATCTTTCCCTTCTTCCTCTCCTCATAGCTCCCTGCCCTCTCTCCTTCCTTTCCTCATCTCTCGGTTCCCTTCCCTTCTCCCTTCTCTCCCTAACTCTTCTGGAGATAGGGAGTAAGAGGAATAAAACAGAAGGCATGAAATAATAAATACCTCATCTTGCTGAAGCAGGTCATAAGAGTTCTTTCTTCTTGATCACCATGTACTCGTACGCCGCTCCTTGGTTCAGTGAATTCGTCTGGCAGTAACTGAAAGAAACAAACAAAAGATAAATAAAAGTACCACCCTCTTTTGTTGTGTAAGTACTCTGTATACCTTTACAACAATAAATATATCAATCATCGTAGTGAAAGGGTTAAGCGCTTATGGTCCCCCTTTCCTCTCTCTCTCTCTCCCTGACCGGGGATAGGGTGGCTCAGTGGTAAAGCTCCTGACTCAAGACCGAAAGGTCGAGAGTTCGCGCCCCCGCCCGGGTAGCTGCCATGCTGGGAGAAGTAGCGCTCCCCCGTCACCTAGTGGGGCTATATGATCGATCGAGGTCTAGCTTGGGGAATTCATTTCTCCGTTTCTCTCTCTGGCCACCCCAACTCGTTTCTTCTCAGTTGTTGACGACGAAACCGTGACACCACACACACACACACACACGTTTGTCACAACCCACGCCCTTTCATCACTCGCTTTCACGTAGGCAACTTTCCTATTCACATGCTTGGGCTCAGGTCCACAATGCAACATAGTCACACCTGCTTTAAAAAAAGATCCTCGTTGCCTTTATTCTGAGTTTAAAGTTGGTATGACTGACAGTTGTTGTGGAATTGCCTAAAGTGGGGAACAGGCACTGTGCTCTTCGTTTTTGTTTCCGTTCAGTAGGCTATGTATTATGGCGTCTAGTGATATACATTTAGTTAGTTAAAACGCTCCAAGCGGATTTATCCAATTAGGATTTACGTCTACTGGATTGTTAGGGTTTATTGCTGATATAAGGCCACTCAGGGATGAGCGACTGGTCACCCGTCTTAAATACTGAAATTGAATAGCCCTAATAAAAAAAAAAAAGAAGACTGGATGATATACATGTATAGCCAGACACAAAATACCTTGAACAACATATGTTATGGAGATGGGATCCTTTGACTTGAATATGTGAATTATTGTGTGGCATGCATGTTGTTAGATCTCCTAATTTTATGCTTTCCTCTTTCATTTCTAAATCTACGTCTCACCATCTTTATGTGGGAATACAGGTCAAGATGACCATAAATGTGAATGTACTATCTATCTATCTATTGCCAGACGCCATAATCCCGTAAGGGGTGGTCATTTGACTTTGTTATTTGTTTTACAGGAAGGGGCACTAACCCTCCACCAACTCACTTGCTGACACGTAGGGAGCACGTATGGTTTGGTTATATGGTTACCACCCAGCGTTGTAAATGGTTTCTTGGCTTACAGGAAACCATTTGGCTTGTCACTCAATGTAATGCCACCTGTAAAGGAAAGAAAAGCAGTAAGAAGTGACAGGAAATATAGGAGAAATAGGAAGAAAGGAGGGCAGGCACAGAAAAAGAATGATAAAGGCTAAGGAAGAAGTAGGCAGCACTACATCAAGTGAGTGGATGATGGTCGCCACCACCAATCAATGTAATAACCAAAATATTGCTCAACAGATTAATCACACTGATCTGACCGAAATTCAATCTCAGGTCCTCGCGTTTCAAACGCGTGCACGTCACCACTGAGCTTTGCATCTAAGTAACATATAAGCTGTTATAGACCCCATTACATGTGTGTGTGTGTGTGTGTGATTAAATTAACGCTTTGACTGCTGGAACATCATTTATCGGAACAAAATTATCAAGAATTGCCTAAGAAATTCCTAAATGCACCAAAAACAGTAGTGAGGTTTATCTATCTATAGTCAGATGCCATAATTCCATAACGGGTGGCTGTTTGAGTTAGTTGTTTTATAGGGAGGGGCACTAACCCTCCACCAACCCACTTGTTGACATGTAGGGAACACATATGGGTTGGTTATGGTTACCACCCAGTGTTGCAAATGGATTCCCGGCTTACAGGAAACCATTAGGATTGCCACTCAATGTAAAGCCACCTGAAAAGGAAAGAAGAGGAATAAAAAGTGGCAGGAAAGATGGGAGAAATAGGAAGAGAGGAGAGCAGACACACCAAAAGAATGATAAAGGTGAAGGAAGAACTAGGCAGCACTACATCAAGTGAGTGGATGCTGGTCGCAACCACCTACAACCAACGGGGTAACTAAAGGTAGTTTTTAAAATCTTTGACTGCTATTATTCTGTGCATTCTTGGTCTGAAATTGCCAGCTACCTGTCTTGAATGCGAGGTATTGTAAGAGAGTAATACAGTAAGACCTCACTATTATGGACTAACTGGAGCCCAAACCATTTTTAAAAATGTGAATTTCCGATAAATGCGACATTCAGACTTCCCCCTGCTAATCTGGACTTTTTCCGATATATCAGACGTTAGTCCAGATTGCGTGAACGGTTTTTAAACTGTTTTTGACTACCATTGTGGTACTGTACTGTGTTATAACTTCAATACATTAATCAAATGGCATAATATTTATAATAATACTGTACTGAACACTGATAAACATGTCTTTTATTTACCTTATTGTGGTGACCATAGCTGAAGTGATCGGGCAGTCCAGACTGCTTCTGGCTTTATCAAACTTTTTCCAATATATAGGAATTTAGTCCAGTAGCTCCCCGAGTCCGATAAAAGTGAATTCCAGTCTACTGAAGTCTGTTATATCGAGGTTTTACTGTACTGGGATATGGTGCTAGTCATGAAGAAGTGCTATGGAAAGGGTGTATTGCTATACAGTAGTCTTATTTTGCCACTGAGCTACAGGAAAGCTGCGAAAAAGGATGGAAATCTCAGCCAAGATAGGATGGAAGAACAACAGAACTTCACTCCACTGAGCAAAACTGTCAGATATTGACCTGAATGTCTTCTTTGTTGTTGCTGTTGTTCATCTGAATGTGAACCTGGTGGACTGCACCAAAGCTGTCCTCCTCATGCAGTCCATCGTTCTCATTTCTGGGGATAGGGAAGTAAAATGCCCACCCTGAGGGAGAAACAGAGATGCATGTTACAACCCCCACCCTAGGAGGAGACCATGGAGGGGCAGATTTTGCAACACCCACCCGAAAAGGAGACCACAGGGAGGCAGATAAGAAGCATAGAGGTTCAGGCAAAGAGGGGCTCTCATCCCTGACCTTACGCCCCTCTCGCCCTCAACCCACAACCCACCAAGGTAGAAGTTTCAACTGCCTACTCTCAAGCCGTGACAGCCCTCGCCAGGTTCGGGGTGGGACTACCTCCTTAGTCCCAGGCAGCGCCGCAACACAGGCCACCGTCTGTGTCGGGTACGAGGCAGAGCAGGCCACCGTCCACTCCTCAGCTGTTACCCCCTGCAGGACCGCGACACAGGCCACCGTCCATGTCGGGCAAGAGACTGAGCAGGCCACCGTCCGCTCCTCACCTGCAGTCACCTCTAGGGGCAGCGCCGTGACACAGGCCACCATCCATGTAGGGTACAAGGCACATCCGCTCCTCAGCTGCACCCTCCTATAGGACCACGACTCAGGCCTCCGTCCATGTCGGGCAAGAGGCAAAGCAGGCCACCGTCCGCTCCTCACCTACAGGTAAACACAGGAACAGTGCCCCGACACAGGCCACTGTCCGTGTCAGGTACGAGGCAGAGCAGGCTACTGTCCGCTCCTCAGCTGTTACCTGTGGCGGCACCGTGGTACAGGCCACTGTCCGTACTGGGAAGGGAGGATCAGCCACCATCCGTCCTCCAGCCACCCCCTCTGCAGGGCGCAGAACTGCAACACAGGCCACTGTCCATGTCAGGCTGGGTGAACAGGCCACCGTCCATTCACCTCCTGTAGTCCTTGGAGATAAAGGAACCGCCGTGTCGGCCACCGTTCGCACGGGGAGGGCAGAGCAGGCCACCGTTCGCATGGGGAGGGCAGAGCAGGCCACCGTTCGCTCCTTATCCTCTACTCCTAGGGCGTGCCCTAAAGAGGACATCTCTGGCTCGGCCCACCACCACCATTCCTGCAGCTGAATGGGACTCTCTTTCACTCCCCACAGAGGTGAACCCCTGGAGGAGCTGCAGCTGGAAGAGATTTGGAGTGGTCCTGTAACCAGCCCGGGGATCCATGCTCTACAGCCAGTGCCCCGATGACGACCCTGGCTGCTGGACTCCTGACGGAAGAGCCACCACAGACCACCCCTGACGGTGGCTCCACCTAAGGCAGACTGCAGCCCCCAGATGCCCAGGGGCATCCCCAGGACCCCGGGGCGCGACCTACCTAGCCCTAATGGCCAGAACTCCGACGGTTGGAGTAGGCACACACAAGAGCACCTTCTCACCCTATTTGGCCCAAGTCAGGAGGGCCAAACCCCATGATGAGGCCCTGACAGTAAGGGGCCGCCCTCCAGGCCAGCCAAGATGACCCGGCCCCTGGTGAGACTCCCACGCCTTATACAGGACGACGACTGTCCCGGGACTCCCCCTACACCTGGCTGTCACCTGTAAGCAGCCCAGGCAACCCAGTCGCCCCAGTCCCAAGTCCTCTAGTCTGATATGTGTTTTGTGCCTAAGTAGTGTACAGTATTGTGAAATATTGCATCTGTATCTGTCAGTGTTGTAACTAAGGTAATATACGTGTAAGACTGGTTCAGCCTAGTTTTTATGCCCTGTTCCTTTAGTTGTATGCACTAGACCCAGTCTTGAAAAGAACCCTAGCAAAATACCTCGTGATCAAGGTAAAAAGAGTTGAACCTTGAACACGCAGCATAACAGGAAGGAAATGAGGGGCATCTGTACAATGTACCTGGGCAGCAGAGATTTTGTTTGTGCCACCATGGGATGGCATCCCTCCCCACTGCTGTTAGCCTGAATGATAAAGTAAAGTTCAGCATGAGCAATGGAAGTATTAAACAATGTGCTTTTTGTTGCAGATGTGGGGTGTCACACGTGTTGTGGGCATGGTTGGTGGAGTGGTTGCAGGTGGGACAGTACTGGCTGCAGCACAGATCAACACAGGTGAATCATCTACAGCATTCCATTAATTGCAGGTCACGTTGATGGTAGTGAACCTTTTATCTTTAATCAGTATGGTATTCCTTTTACATTAATATTTTCAATCCTCACCAAAAGGTACCACCTGACTACAGACCACAAAAAATGTAATCAAGGTATTTCTCACTCGGAAAGTGTACTTAGTTAAATGAAAAGTTTGATGAGAAAGTGTTGTCGAAAAATATGATTACTTCAAAGGTGGGAAAGGAGGTCCGGATGATGATGATGATGACTGAAACCATACTCTAAATCCTGTTACTTCAAGAGGTCTCTAGCTAGTACACTGGATAAAATTATCATAATCTTTCACATTGTTAATGATACGTCCTATACGCAGTTGTGGGGGGAAGGCAGTTCAATGGCTACTCCAATCAAAACCCTACTTATGGAGGTAACAGCAACGGTTGGGGTTATAGTGGGAACAACAACAATGGAGGGTATGCCATAAACAGCAACAGCATCCAGCAGCAGCAGCATGGTGGTGGTGGTGGACAGTATGTGGCCTCAGACTACATGCTCATGCAACAGTATGGATCCAGCCCGGGCTACTATGATATCTACAGCGGCAGCACCACAGATTATGCCCATGACCCTTACATGTGAGTCATTCACTTGTGTACGGGCACAATTCAGTCCTATTCCAGTATCATAAAAGGGGACCCAACTTTTTTTTTTTTTTTTTTAATGCAAGGATGAAGGAACCAAAAGCCAGAAGCCTGCAACTGTTCCCTCCAAGAATAAACAAACACAAGATAACAGAAAGCCAAATTCAAGACTCGTTCATGGTTTTAGGTCCTTCCCTTCCCCCTGGCCACCCTGCTCTCACACACATTACAAATTAGGGACATCAAGCCCATACTTTTCAATGTCATAAAGGAGGTCCCTCCCTCCTCTTGGCCACCCTGCCCTCACATACATCACAACCCACAGACATCATGCCATATTTTAATTTGGTGTACCGCACTCCCCAACTATGACCCCTCCCCATCCCCACTACATAGCTGATACAGTAGTCATATCATGAAAATGGTGCCTCAGAGCAAAAATGTAATCCCTCTGAGTGTTGGATGAATCCTCCCATGACCATTTGAAATGCCGGGGTGCTGTCATAAAATGGCAACATGCCTTCTTCCTCAGGGTGCAACCAAGAAGGGAGACAGTAGGAAAAGTACAAATGTTATCACATTCATAAAAAAAAGTGCTTCAGCATACACTAAATGCACAATCTGCTACTAAGCAACACTGCACATTCATTTATAACTTTTTATTATTAACATTTAAGCTATGGTCAATGCTATATCTCTCATTTCTTGCTATGATTACCCTGACCCAAGCAGTGCTGCAGCAACATATGGAACTGGAACCCTGGCCTCAGATACCGCAGACTCCTCACCAGCTCTATCTGCATTGGCTCTCCTTGGTTTTCTCTATTTCCTTAACCTCATTCAAGTAAGTTCATCCTCCTGTACACCTTACTTTCACAGGATAAGGAGAACTGAGTTTTTCATTAAAATAAATTACCATAATATTTTACTTTCAATGCAATAACTATTTTCCAAGTATCTTTGTGATCATGAATACCATCACATACTGTGTAATGCACCATACTGATTGTTTCTACACTGTAAACTACTCCATGGTTTGTTTGTTCACTTTGCATAATGGTCAGTACTGAATTTCTGTTTTTATGAGTACAAAACCTGTTATCATTTGTATAATATGCAATAATTACCTTTATCAGCAGTACTGGGCACTCACCATCCACTCACTCGATGTAGTGCTACTTGCAAGTGCCTGCCCTTTCTTCTCTTCCATCCTTCCTCTTGTCCTTCTTTCCTTTCTTCCTCTTGTCCTTCTTTCCTTCCTTCCTCTTGTCCTTCTTTCCTTTCTTTCTCTTATCCTTCATTCTTTCCTTCCTTCCTCGTCCTTCATTCTTCTGTCAATGGGTGACTCTACACTGAGTGACAAGCCAAATGGTTCCCTGTACATCAGGAAACCATTTATTATGCTGTGTGGTAATCATATAACCAAATTATGGCACCTGTGGTTTGGTGGGTAATTAGGGTGCTTCAGTCAGATTAAGCCAGTGCGGGTTTATGTCCAAGGGATGGTTGAGGTTTACTGCTCATGTAATGCCAGTCAGGAATGAGTGAGGCTGGTCACTCTCATCTTAAATGTCAGGAGCAACTTGCCTAGCCCTGGGCTCCTATGCTTCTCATGAGGCAACACTGGATTAGATGATGATGATGATGGTGATCAGCAGTACTGGTATATTATTCAATATACTGCAGTACAGTCCTGAGGTGAATGCAGTGTTAACAAGATCAGTATAATGACAACTTTCAACTTCCTTGCCTTGCCACAGAAGATGGCAGCTCAGTGAAGATTTCATAGTTAAAGGTTTGAAAACAAGCCCCATTAACCAGTTACAGTACTAAAAAAGATTCTTTATATGATGAACATAATTATCAGGTGCTAGCAAGAAGGAAGTGATATTGTGCTGAGAGGATTAATTCATTACTACTGTATAATTTGTGTGTAGGACGTACTACAAAACAATGGGAGACGAAAACGTTCTGTGACCTCCAGTGAAGGGCTGCCGGGAAATGACAGTATGGTGAAGGAAGAGCATTACTTTACCTCTTATTTTGGTGAGGAACCTGTGGCAGACATTGATCACCAAGACATTGCCAAGACTAATGAGAATACACAAGATGAGCTGGAAAATGAAGGTTCTCAAGCCAGGTCATTCTCTTTCCTGGAAGATTTCTTTATCAGGCTGCCTCAAAAATTGGGGATCAGGAGAATGGTACGTACTGCTCGTATATTGGTTCTGACTGTGAGTGCATAACAGTTGGTCTGGCATACATGCTGCATGGATTTGTTATATGTACATGTGCTAGTTCACTGATCAGTGTCAGAAGTTACATCTGTCTTCATATCTGATTCCTTGCAACATGCAAGTTTTGCCCTTTGAATTCACATACGTGTACACTGTAGCTACAGGGATGCTAGATACATATGTACATTCGTACAGAAATATAAAAAAGCATAGTACTGTATATGGAGCTCAAGGAGAGCAGCAATTTTGGTACATGTTTATTCAATCTGTGTACCATTTATGAATAAATGGTATACAAAGAAAGAACTGTAGAGTGCTCTTACTCATGTGACTGCTTTCTTTGTCAGTTTTTAATGAACTTTTGAAGAAGTTTCAAACACTTTACTAAAATTACAGAGGAAAGTACAGTACATGTTGCCCATGTACAGTACATGTTTGTTTTAGCAAATAAATGGGATGGTTATTCACACATCCTCATATTCATGAAAAGCATAAATAACTAGTTGCATGACAACTGCTGACTGGTGCTGGAGTAAAAGTGTAATGAAATTAGCACTAATTCATGTAAAACATTGGACTAACATACTGTCTACAGTACTACTACAATGGCATGAAGTGCAGGCCCGTGGCCTTTGGTTCCTTCTTCCATGCATTTAAAAAAAAAAAAAAAATATGGGCTGACTGAAGAACTTGGAACAGTTAAACGATCCTTCAGTAATATTATCAGTAACCTCTTCATGATTTTTTTTTCTTTTTTTCAAATATTGCACTACCTATCTTCAGCCACTTTTATTTAACCTAGGAGAGATTTTTTGGCTGGATGGATTACATGTAGCTCTCACTAACCCTGTCACTACGAAACATCACTAAGCAGTAGTAGAACTGTAGTACAGTTGTTGCAGCCTCAGGCTGATTCAAAATGTTAACCCCAAGGACTGCAGGCTGAAGATGCCCTTCTCTGCCAGTCCACCATTTCCCTTTCAGGGAACAGAAAGGGGGCTGTGAGATGTCTGTATAACTGGGAAGCAGAGCTACCTGGCTACTGTACCCTGCATAATCAGACATAAATTTTCTTTCTGTTTGTAGCTGAGAATTGATCGAGGGGGCCATGATGAGAAACCATTGGGAATTGGAAACTTCATAAAGACTAGACTGAAGATGATCTCCTCCATCATGAGCTTCTTGCAAGACCCAAGTCCATACAGAATACGCCGAGCCACTCAGGTAAGCATTTTAAATTTATACTTTAAATGTAGTAATAACAGTGCGTTAAAAAGCAAGACGTGGCCCATAAATCCAAAGGGAAGGTGGGATCCACTGCTCACATGAAGCCACTCAGGGGCAAGGAACCTGTCATTCTCTCCTTCAACCTCTGAATTAAGTAACCTAGTCCTGTGCCCCAACACTTCCAAATAAGGGATGTGAAAGGACTGAATGATGAATGGATGGATGAATGGATAAAGACTGGTTGATTATGAAGATAAACCATGACTACCCATAGATGCATTCCTCATCTAAAACGAATCATTTGACAGTAGCAAGGATAAAATCCTGGTGTCCTACCAGCCTTTAAAATAAAATGATGTTATCTTTCTAAAGTCATCCCACAGCTTGTTATTTTCTGTTTGATGCAAGCAACTTCTTGCCTCCCAAGATGGCATTTATATTACTAGTTCTCTTCAATTTCTTTTGTTGAATGTCTGTTTCACTATTACGCTGTTAAAGAATAAACATCTGTTTCCATTTAAAAGCCATGGTGATTTACCATTTACTGTGAAGTAAGATAATCTGTGTTTCGTATTCCTAGCCTTAGTTAGCACCTAGGAATACACGAGGGAAACTGCACAGAGAAAAATTGGCAGGCTACTGCACAATACTTATAACCTGTATGTACTTACTATTCTACAATAACGTGCATTGCATTCTAATGTGGATTTTCAAACACCTCTGTACTTTTCAGGAGGATCTGACTGATGGTGTAGTTGAGGAACGAGCACTTGGATCACTTCCAACTCCATCTCTTGAGACCCTGCTGCCACTGATTAGAGAAGTTCTACAAGACTATAACAAGTCTGAAATTCATCCTTTTGGACCTGATCATCTGCTTTCAGAGGTGAGAAATCACTTGGTATTTTTCATCTCATTCCATTATTTATTCCTACAGTATTTTTCATTCAGATGTGGCACCTTAGGATGGCAGCATTATGGGATATAGGTATGGTGACAGTGAGGAACCCATCCTCAGAAAGCTACCTGTCAGTGAGAGACATACTGCACTGTAAATCGAACATGTAACTGTAGAATATCATAGAAAATGTTCCCAAAACTTCACAAAAATTGGGCACTGGCTGCACAGCATGTGCAAGTCCTATTCATCCCATTGCAGGTCTTTACTCACCACAATTCTGAGTCTTTCCTTGCTCAGTCTTTGCTGCTCAATCCATGCAGCATGTTACGTTTTTGCAAAGTATTGCATACAGAAGTCTTCATGCACAACCTCAGCCAAAACCTTCCTTGGTTTGCCTTCTGAGCACTCTTTCTACATTCACACCTGTGACCCTCATCAGCTAGTTGTCCTCACAGGTGTGAATGTAGGGGGGAGAGTACCCAGAAGCAGACTGAGAAAGATGTTAATTAAGATTCTTTATGGAGGTGTCCATGTAATCTGCAGAAACCTGAATCTTAAACTGTACAAAAAACTAACTAATTAATACTGTATAAAAAATAGAGTACTATACAGAAGTTTGGTGTGCAAAAGTTACAGAGTACTTGCACATGTACTATATAACTATGCTTCTCTCAGCATTTCTTCTTTAAACAGGAAAATGATATGTCAGCCAAGACCACTGTGGCTGGTGTACTGCATACTGGTGAGGGCAGCACAAAAGATGAAGATGGGGGACTGGAACAACGAGACCGCCGCCACACCACCTCATCTATGAATGCCTGGTACAGAGACCTGAATGGCCATAGCATAGAACAAGCATCACAAGCAGACAGGGTTGCTGCCAAGGTGAGTTATTTGATACCAGTGCTGTCCAGTTTAGACTGATTTGGTAGTCATCCATTAACAAAAACTGCAAGAAGTATGCTTAATTATTTAGCTAAAATTGTTACACTACTTGGTACCAAAACTTAAATATACAAAGCATGTGCTGGTAGAAATAGGTACTTAATTCATCTCTAAATACAATAAACTGTGGTTCACAAAGGATGCTGAGTACCATATGGAAAACTGTCGACAACAGAGTTGATGAGAATATGCTCAAAAGGTTTGATCAGGTGGATGAAACAGATGTAGAATGGGTAGAATAAAATGAAGATACAGGTAAGTAATTTTGAACAAGAAAGCTGGCATGGTAACCAACTGAGGAGACGGTGGATATACAGCACGGTACAGAACATTGTAAAGAGTGTATAAGAAAACGAGGTATGGAGGCTGATGATGGGACTAGGGAACAGTCTGGGGATCAAGTTAGTTGGATGAACTATGAACAGAGGAGCACATGAAAAGGATTTGGCACTGCTTTTTAACCTGACAGTTGTCAGACTGACTTTATCTGGCAGGTAGTGTGATGTGCATCTACTGTATAAAGAAATACACTGTAGTAAAAAAAAGTGCATGCAGATGATGAACACCTTGTTATACAGCTGTATGTTATTTTCTGAAAGCAGTTACAAAGTTTCCATATCAGACCAGAAAGAGGTTAAATAATGTAAGACTGAATAATTTAACACATGACCATAAATGTGAGACACTTCGCACAGCTGCTGATGTGAATGAGGTTGCCACATTATTGGAATTGAATTACTGCAAGATCCAGCTAAACACTGCAGTTAAATATCATGATGCTGAATACTTTAGCTTTACAGGAAAACTTCATCTCTTGCTGTATTTATCAAAGCATTACATTTTGCTTTCTCTCACAGTTCAGTAGTACAGTGCTCTGGTATGTCCATACCAGTACTGAACCATACTTTCACAGACAACTTCACTATGATGACAGTTTAGAATTTATTTTTGCTACCATCAGATGACGTGAAATTGCTTGGGACAGTTACAGGCAGGTCCTGATATTACGAGCTAATAGGGTGCAAGGATTCTGCTCGTTAGCTGAATGCTTGTTAAACGAAGTGAAGAACTTATGGGAAAAATAGGGTTAGGGAGCAAGGCCTCCAAGCAACCTCCCCCCAAACAACCAAAACTGACTTTCTGACCATTTGAAGCTGGAATAAGGGGTTAATACAAGAGGGTAATACACCTGAAATATAAAAACAGCATTAATAAAAGCAGAATTACATAAATTATAGGTAAAATAGGAATGAGGTGAACAACCAGTCAAGTAACCTCCACCGACTACCAACACCTGTGACAGACAAATTTAAGCAAGAATAAAGGGTTACTACACATACAAAAAACAGCGTTAGAAAACGGACAGCTGCGGCACGACCTTCGTCTCGATTCTCGTAAGTTGGGATTTGGGGGTGATTTTACCTGCTTGTTAAACAGGCAGTGGTGCAAATTTCAAGACCTTGTATTAGCAAATTCTCGTTAAGTGATTGCTCGTTAACTGTGACTAGCCTGTATTCTGTTATGAAGGAGTTAATGGGTCTTGCTTCATTGCCCTCCATCATTAGATGTCATTCCAAAAATTAATAAAATTGTCTGGGGGTTGGCAGAAAAAACAGACATCACAGTGAGGGGATTATTGGTAAAGAGAGGCTTTACACAAACATTTCAGGTTGCATCATTCCTGGGCAATGGAAACAGTGAAGGGTTACAAGATGCATTAAGAAAAAACACAGTGCCTACCCTGGTCGAACTTAGCCAAGGCCTGCATGGAGGTCATCCACACTGTCTACAGCGGGCCTTATGCCGCCTCAATGCTCACTCACATCAGCTGTCCTTCATGCCACGCCTGGCACTACAGATTCTAAGGTTTGAAATTAACATGATTTATCTTTCTTCTTCTTTGTATTTATTTTTTTACTCTTGTCATAATATGTTGTGTACTTTCTCAGCTCGATCCCTGTGAGACATCTCCTCAAAATTAAATTAAATCATAAAATCTTCTGGCAGTAGCAGAAATAAAATGTTTTGACATCATTGTTGCAAAGGCATTAATGGCAAATGTTTCAAAACTGTCACTGTAAAAGGTCTTTCCTGAATTGAGTAAATTATCATGCTACACCCAAATATTTTTATTAAACTTAAGGGAGACCCTTCTTACACCTACAGTACCATAAACTCATCACGTGGGACACCCATTTTCTTTTCTTTGAAACATTGCCCAATAGTAAAGTTGCTTTCCTTCCTTCCATTAGACAATAGACCCTCACTATAATGAACTCAATGTAACAGATATCAGATTTAACAGACACTACGAGAGCCACCAAACTTTCGCTGGATATCATGAGCAATGTCCACTAAATAGGGTGCAGTGGGTTGCAATACATGTGTTTCCTACCCTTTTTACTCCAACCTGGCTTGAAATTGACCTCGCCCCACCATGACTGCAAAGTTGTAATAACAGGCTATTATAATACTATACTAGTCATGAAGAAGTGCTATGACATGTGAAATAAGCTGCAAAATGGTGAAATTATGGGCCAGATAGTGTAAAATGGGTATACTTTACATTTTTAGTCATAGAATATGCTATAGTATTTATTTATTTTCAAACATATGCTTGAAATCTCGCCTCAGGGCAGGACCATCGAATATAACAGCCTATCAGCTTTATCAGATCAGGCTTCTCCAAATTAGTTTACTATAGCAAGAGTCTGTTGTACCAGTTGTAATGTAGCAAGTCATACTGCATTGGTTCCATGAATATACCTCTAGCATGTATAACATGGCACAACTGAATAAGTAAAAAACAGTGAATGAAGGTGCTTAGATGTGAGTAGCTTTAATAACTTTGGCTAGACCTAAAGGTGTGTGCCTCTGCTGTGAGAAAAGGAATGTGAATAAAACTGGATGCCAAGTAGGTAGTAGGGACAGATGGATGGTTGGGATTTGCTGCTCAAGTAACAACACTCGTGGGGGAAACGACTATTCCATTTTTACTCTAACTTGACCCAGAGTTTCGTTCTTTTGCTGCTTATTTCATGTACCTCAGTGGCAGAAAAGGACAATACTACAGCTCTACATTCCATTCCATTGCACTCTTCGTGACTAGCACTATAGTTGAGCATTAATCTGTTGCTACTACTCTGCATTCAAGATGGAGCGATGGCAGTTTTAGAACAAGGTAGAGTAAAATGAGTATAGTTACTCTCATCTTAAATATCCTAGGCCTCTGTGCTCCTGATGGGGCTATATAGGCTTGGATGGTGAGCTGATGGATAAAATTAACTGCAGTCCAATAATGTATCTTAAATTTTTTCTTGTTACCTTCAGACAACTTTATTCATCTGAGGAAAGGTCTCTCATATGGAGAAGGTTCATGAAAGCTACATCTGATTCCTCTGGTTCGTGAAGCCTCCCTAAAGCTGGATAAAATCATCTGTTGGTAGCAATAACATAATATACACCACTGGACCGAAAG
This sequence comes from Birgus latro, assembly GCA_018397915.1. Taxonomy (NCBI): domain Eukaryota; kingdom Metazoa; phylum Arthropoda; class Malacostraca; order Decapoda; family Coenobitidae; genus Birgus; species Birgus latro. The sequence continues at coordinate 45,052 of JAGKTI010002753.1, read as the reverse complement.
GCTTAAAAAGTGTGGTAATGAAAAGCTAGTGTGGTGCTGGTTTATGCTTGGGAAACAAACTTGTATACTCATGCTCATATGCTATAGAAAACAATAAATGGATTTAAAAACATTTATTGCTTATATAGCAGTAAAGTGGATGGGAGAATGTGGATCATAAATACTGTGGCAGGACAGAGTTGAAGAATATATACAGATTAGTAGGTGGTGACGACCATTATCCACTCAGCCGATGTAGTGTTGCCAACTTCTTTTTCAACTTTATCATTCTTTTTCCGTGTCTGCTCTCCTTTCTTCCTATTTCTCCCATTTTTCCTGTCACCTTTTATTACACTTCTTTCCTAGTCAGGTACCTTTACATTGAGTGAGAAGCCTAATAGTTTCCTGTAAACCAGGAAACCATTTACAACTCTGGGTGGTAACCATATAACCAATCTACACATGTTCCCTACATGTCAACAAGTGGGTTGGCTGAGGGTTAGTGCCCCTCCCTGTAAAACAACTTACTATGAGACAAACAGCCACCCCTTACAGGATTATGGCATCTTGCTACAGATAGATAGATAGATAGACAGAGATGAAATGCAGGAATACTGATAAAGTGAGGGTAAGAGTGCTTTAAGGCCTTTTTGTTATAGCCCCCTCTAAATGAAGGACAGGTTATGGCATCAGTTGACAGCCCTCTCATGGTCGTCCCAACAACACAATTCAAGTAAGATTTCTACTTGACCCTTTCACTCTGAAGATGTAGTACGGTAGTAATACAGAAACCCCAGTCTATCTGGCCAAGCAGACCCATCACCCACAGGCAAGCAATCACCCCTACAGGGTCATATTGTGCACTGAACCACTGATGTATTAGTCACTTTATTTTTGCTGTCTCCACATGATCTGCTTCTTTAGTAGAGCTCCCTAGTAGCAAAGGGGTTAAAGAAGACTATATCTAACTCTTCCAACTCCAAAAGTCTCCCCTAAGATGAATAACATAATCTGGAGGCAGCAAGAATTAAATGGAAAATTCACCACTGGGCTGAATGGGTTAAGTTCTTCACCCCCAAAACATACTATTCTTCCCGTGTTTTCACGGGAAAAATTTTATTCAGCATACAAGACCTTTCAAACTAGTAATATTAAATGCAGAATTAATAGCTTCCTGATTACCTGAGGCTCTCTCTAAGTTGCACAAAACTGACTGCTGATAGCCTGATTGCATGTTGAAAATGTCATCAATGTGAAGGGAACAATTATTGTAAATAATTAAAGGCAGTGGGTTGCAGTTACAGCACCATATGCATGTGAAATAAAAAAACACAACCTTATGTACTTGGTTATGTATACAGTATTCCATTTGGTTTCTGTTCTGACGTGAGGAGCTCAGAAGTGATGGCAAACAAGACCAAAAAATAAAAGCAGGATACAGATGATCTTTTCTTCTACCAGTATTTTAATATCAAAATCATACTCTGTGACATAATGTCACCTGTATCCTTTCACTCCTGAATGCCTCAACTGTAAGCACCACAGTTTCACAACCATGCTACTTGCTACTTCCACTAACCATATTCATTCCTTTGTGATGGCAGCAGTAACCTGGCAGGAGTGTCCTTGTCCTCAACAAAGCCAGATGATAACCTTGAAGCCATCAAGGCTGGTCGGAGGGGTGAGGACTGTGACCAGATTTTCAGCGAATGCCAAACACCCACAATCCTGGAGAACACTTGAATTTCTCAGCTGCATCAAATACATACTTGCGTACATATTTATGTAATTAGGCAGCACTATGAAAACATGTATATTGCTGGTAAACTGCAAGCATTTTATACTGATACCTGTACCATTTTCTGCTGTTATTTATCATGGGCATACACATCAAGATAAGACAGCATTAGCATCACCAGCTCAATGCTGTAATATTTACTGAAAACATTTTCATATTTATAGATGACACTCTAATTACTGGCAAGTTCTAACCAAGTTTAGGTGTTTCTTTATTGTACTTCAATTTATAAGCAGTACACACTGATTGATCTCACTAATTTCACTGATTATATATATGAATACAAGTTATATGACATTCTGTACTAAATAGTATACTCTTTTAAAACTTTACTTCTGGCTAGTTACACGATTTTATTCAGCTGCTCAGGAAGACACAAGCATCATAAGGGTTAAAAACCAATTTTAAAGACCCTGAGAAGGGCTGGAAGGTGATTTACTAATTGGTGGCCCCAAAATAATGTCAACAGTTTTGTTATTAATAAACAGATATAAATGGAATTTGGTCCTTTCTTTCTCCACTTCAGTACAGTCTATTCATAATTACAGTACAGTACAGTACTTCAGATACTGAAAGTGCTCTCCTTCATTGCTTAACCATAACTGAACTTGGTCCTTCATATTAGTGAATGTTGTGCAATGTATACTCTGTGTTGGCTGCAATCTCCCTAATAATGTTTTTATTACAGCTAATCAGGTATGTGAAGCTTGTTTTTATATATTTTCCATCAAGATGACCCCACAGGGAAAAATCTAAAATTTAAATCAGACCAAAGAATATGAGAGATTATTGAGTATCTTCACTAAATCAACGCAGCAACCAATGCTCAAACAGCGGCAGCACTATGCTGGAATGAGAGTACAGTAAAACCTCAATATAACAGACTTCAGTAGACCGGAATTTGCTTTTATCGGACTCGAGGAGCTACCGGACTATACTCCTATATATCGGAAAAAGTCCGATATAGCCAGAAAGCAGTCCGGACTGCCTGACAACTTCAGCTATGTTCACCACAATAAGACAAGTAAAAGACATGTTTTTCAGTGCACAGTACAGTATTATTATACCATTTGATTAATGTAGTGAAGGTATAACACAGTACAATACTGCAATGGTGGTGAAAACCACTGATGCAATCTGGACTAATGTCTGATATATCGGAAAAAGTCCGGATTAGCAGGGGTAAGTCCGGATGTCGCTTTATCGGAAAATCGCATATTTCGGACTGGCCTAAGCCCCAATTAGTCCGTTATAGTGAGGTCTTACTGTATTTTTAATTTCCCACAGATGTCTATTCAAATTTGACTATCAGGGATTTCTCAGATGCAGTATATGACTGACAGAGACTGAAGTGTGTAAGTATGGAGTTTCACTTAAGTCTGTTAATAAATAACACATATATTAGCATTAGTCTGGAGCCTCAGAGTATGGAGGTATCATGTATTTTATCACTTAGCTTCTTTTGTATGAAGACAAATACATTATGTGAAATTTTTCTTGAGGATCCTTTTTTTTTTTTTTTTTTTAAGGAGATATCTGCTAAGGAGATATCTGCTGAAGGTTAATTTAGAAAATGCCAGGAAACGTTTCAGTCCACTGAGAAGCATTCCCAACACATCTGTCTTACCCTCTGAGTAACATTTCATCATTTAGCATAATGTTCTGACTAGTACTGAAATGGTGCCTATTTACAGCAGATTTAGAGTCCATGAAGAATCTATTACTGAACTGAAAGTGTGTACCACACTGTGTTTTCATTATGAATCAAATTAATTAGACAAGTTGAGAGTTGAGATAGTAGTGAAGCCTGTGTAAGGGTAGGTGGGCACCCAAAAGAGTGGTTTAATGTCAACATTGAAGTGAAACACAGTTATGTGAAGTCCATGGCTGTTCAGTGTACACAATAAATGGATGGGTTCATGTGACATAAAAACTTGAGCTATGAGAAATGAGATGTGGTTGATAATGAATGATGATGGGAGGAGTATCCCAGATCTGATGACTGCAAATTTGTATTACTTGCCAACATGGGAAAAGAGCTCTGCAGACTAGTTCAATAATAAGGCCATACAAAGAGAATAGATGTAAACAAAAGTGGTGAAAAGAGTGTATCTGACCAAGTCTGAAGGTAGGAGGAGGCATGGTACACCAAGAAGAAGGTGGACAGATATAGTACAAGTAAGTGTATGACAAAGTGAAGTATACAAGCTGGTGAGGCAAGAAAACTGACAAGTGATCAAACTGTTTGGAAGAATAATGTGCAAAGAGCAATGTATGACAGGGGTTTGGTGCCTGTTTTTACCCGGTGATGTGATACTCTTGGAGCGACTCTAGCTGAGAAAGAAAGTGAGGTGTATAAGTGTGGAAAGTCATGCCTATGGTGCAGTCTGGAATCCAGGGGGTTGAATGGTGAGTGAATGAGAGTGTGGCCTATTTAACTGGGCACACTGTTGAATAGTTCTCCCTGTCTGATTTTTTCTGCTATGGACACTGCCTCATTCCACCCTTGGATGGGAAAGAGGTTGAGGTGACGATGATGATGATGATGATGATAAGTACTACACTGATCTGCAAGATATAATAATAAATGTAAGGTATATAATAACACAGCACATTTTGTAGCCATGATTTTGATTTTTTACATTAAATACAATTTCTCAAAAAATGAATACAGTACTCAATATACTGTACATGTAATTCACCATGTATGCTAACTGCACGGACTTTGTGTGTGGTATTTAAACATTTTTACTAACGATACAACACTCTACAAACCTCAGAAATAGGGATATCATACACAGGGGGAACACCATAATCATCAGCATCTGGGTAGTCTTCCCTCTTCAGTGCCTTGCTGTCGGTGAGGGTTCGTATGTCATGAGGTGGCGGTGCTAGCATGAAGTTGATGGCAGGGTAAATAAAGAAGACAAACATCACCAAAAGCATGATAACAACACTAGGGAATGCCAAGGCCCAATATGGCTGTGGCACATATGTGAGTCCCAACCTAGCCAAGTAGTTGTGAGGCACCAGAGCCCACACCAGATAGGTGACAATACCAGCCCATCCCAGCAAATACAACACAAATCCATAGTAAGAGCGGCCTGGAGAAGGAGCAGGAGTGTGCTCCCCCATTTTCACTCATATGCTTAAAATGCTATATTCTGAAACTGCTTATATGCTCCTCCTTTTATCCATTTTTCTTTAGTACAACAGCCCTTTTCTGTTTACTACTAAGGGTACAAAATGTTATGGTATGTAGATGGTAATGTCGCTATGTTCCACAAGTTTTCATTTTTTTTTTTTTTAACAATGATGGTCTCTTAAGAAATTGCTAAAAAATACAGTTTGGGGGCAACATTAAAAACAATGATACAACTGGTATTTTCCAAAAGCACTATCTAATAATAGTCAGCTGCATACACTCTACATTTCTCATTGTTAATAAGTAGTTGCTTAGAGTGTAACAATGATCTATGGATTATCAGTTCCACCAGTCATAAATTATTATACATCTTAACTTTACAGCCACAAAAACTTTAAATACACAAAGCTTTGTACAGTCAGTATGTCATTTAAAAACAAAACGCATCACTAAACACACATTTTCTTTGACTGCTGGGTTGGAGGGCCAAACTGGTCAACTGTCTTTGTCACCAAATGTAAGAGATCCATGAGAGAGTTCACTGCTGTCCTCAGTTGCCGTACATCTGGAGCACGGATCTCACTGCAAATCGTAATGAGGTTATATACAAATGGAAGAAATAATGTACATCAGTCAACACTCAACATGGAGAAGATGAAGTCAATATTGTGTCCATGAATACAGTGGTGTATAAAAATAGTTCCTGAATCTCATCAAGAATCTACCAGCGTCTACCACTGAGTATGGGTAGGACCATGCATATCCCTCTTATACATGAACTTGTTCTATACAACTCCATTCATACAACTTTTTTTTTTTTAATACCTATTTTGAAACCTTAAGTACAGTACAGTACCTTTCTTAGCTTGTGCCAAATCCTAATTTTTACCTCTTTCCATTATCAGCCCTACTGGGCATATAATGATCACCAACAGTACAGATATATCTTCATGAGTGATATTCTTGGATTCACTTGCCTCAATTAACACTATCCACCCACTGTTCAGCAGCCACAATTCCAATCCTTCTTCACTTCTTAGAATGAAATGTATGTCAAATATTAAATATCAGTCCCCCTGCCAACCTATCCCTAGCCAGCATAATGAGGTATGGCATCCCTTCCCTTTAAGGACAGATCATAAAAGAGGGTGGTAATGATACTGTAGCCCAAGCAATGACTGAAAATGAAATATAGAATGTGGTGCATGCAAACAATTACCAGTTTCATTGTAAGGTTTGTCATTAGTTGAGCTTCTAATTACGGGAGTAGTATGGGTAATCTCAGGCTCATTCCTCAGGTGGTAACACGTGCAGTACATCCATCTCTATCAATCTATTGACAGACGCCTTAATCCTGTAAGGGGTGGCCACAAACAAATCACCTCCATGTCACCCTGACCCCTGCCGTGTCACTGCCTTCCCCCCCAGCTCAACCCCCCTTTCTCTTACACCTCTCCACTCCATCCTTCCATCTCATCCTCAGCCTCTCCCTCTCTTCACTTCACTCACATACACTCTCCTCATTAGTCTATCCTCTCCACATGGCCAAACCACCTCAATGTGTTTGTCAAAATGCTTTCTATCACACCCACACCCACACCACAATGCTCCTTCACTTCCTCATTTGTCAGTCTGCCTCTCCATGTAACTCCACATGCTCTTCTCAAATAACTCATTTCCACTGCTCTCACTCTTAACCTGTGTCCTTTCAACAAGGTCCAAGCTTCACTTCCATATGTCAGAGTTGGTATCACAATACTATCATGCAGCGACTTTTTTACTTCCATGCTCACATCCCTATTTCTTCTCATTGCTTTCAAAGAGCCAGCAACATTTCTTCCCTGTTGCATGCTTTCATGCACTTCATTCTCCAAACTTTCATCCTTACTCATCACACTACCCAACTGCTTAAATGCACTCACATTTTCAATTTCCTCATTGTCCAACCTCACTGTACATTCAGACTTCATTTCAATTGAAGACCACAACTTTACTCTTTCCTACATTCACCTTAGATTCTGTTTCTTACACACTTTCCCAGACTCATTCACCAATCCTTCCAGTTCCCCTTTTTCTTCAACTAACAATACAGTATCATCCGCAAACAACAGTACAAGAAGTTTCCAAATGCTGTCCTCTCTTATTAGGGCGACTCCAACATCAACTGCCCTAAACTTGAATCTCTTTTATAACCCCATCCAGATACAGATTGAACAGCCATGGAGACATGACATATCCCTATTTCAATCGAACATTCAGACAGAAAAATTCACTCAGTTCGCTATCCACACACACTGCAGCCTTGGCAACCTCATCAGTGATGAGTCATCACACACACTGCAGCCTCGGCACCCTCACAAGTACTCTTCACGGCATTCAACAACTTATCGTTTACTCCATATATTCTTACCATTTTCCATATTCCTTGTCTATCTACTTTGTCATATGCTTTCTCCAAATCCATGAAGGCTGCATACAACTTCTTTCCCTTCTCTTGAAACATTTCCACTAAAGACCTAAGAATGAATATCTATCTACACAACCTCTTCCCTACCTAAAACCTCCCTGTACTTCTCTAGCTGATTCCTCTGTTATTTCCCTAACTTTATCAATAAGCATCCTACCATATATTTTTCCTATTACACTAAGAAGACAAATGCACCTGTGATTACCACACACTTCTATTTCTCCTTTCCCTATGTACAGGGGAATAATAATACCTGACTTCCAATCCTCCAGTCCTCCAGAACTCTACCTTCCTCCCAGGCCAATCTACACATCTTCCATAATTATCCATTCTACTATCATCTCTCCCTCATGCTTCTGCATTTCATGACACACTCCATCAATTCCTGGGGATTTCCCAATTTTGACTTTCTTCATTGCTTTCACTACTTCCATCCTACTGATCTCTTCCTCCCTTCTCACCTCCCTCCTTCTCCCAGCCATTCCCCAGCCATTTATACTCGCATTACTTTCATTCTCTATGTTTAACAGTTCTTTAAGGTGTTCTCTCTATTTGCTCACTTTCTCTTCCTTCTCCACTATCAATCTACCATTTTTATCTTTCACTCCCCTACTAACTTCTTTATCACCCTGTCTCCCTTTACCACCTTCCAGAACATTTTCTTACATTCCCTCCACTTTACACTCAAACTCCTTCCAAATTCCTCATCCACTCTCTTCTTACTCTCTCTTACTAATCTTTTCACCTCTCTCTTTCTCTCTACATATAACTCTCTCTTACATGTCTCAACTTCCGCCATGCCTCTTCTTCCCATCCACTCACTATATGCTTTCTTCTTTTGTGCCATGCTGTTCCTTGCACCCCCTTTTGTGTTCAGTTCACCCCATACACCACCTCACATGCTGCACAGACTTCTTCTGTGAATATCTTGCACACACTTTCCACTGCCCTCACCTGTTCCAAATCATATTTACCCAATCACTCCTCCACTTCTCTCTTATATTCTGCCTTTTTCCCATCCTCTTGCAACCTTTTAACCCTCCTTGTATGGACTACTTTCTCCTGTCCGTCCCCTATTCCTCCACTGCACTTGAACCTTGACTTTCACCACCACCAAGTGGTGGCCAGAAAGTCCACTCCTCCAGGCTCTGTATGCTCTTGCATCCATTATAGACCTTCTCATTTTGTCATTCACACACACATAATCAATCACTGCCTTCTGATCATTCAGCTCACCACCCACCCTCCTCATCACTTACCATACACATCTGTGGATCATTTTGTGCCTACAGAGGGTGTTGGCTACCACCAACCCCCTCCCCACACTAATGTCCACTACAGCACTGTCATTCTCATCCACTTCTGCAGGCACACCCCACTCACCAACTGCTCCATCCATCCTCACATTCCCTACTTTTCCATTCATACCTCCAATAAAAAAAAATTGCAAACTTTCCACTCATGCCTCAACATTTGCCCAGAACTCTTCTTTCACTCTGCTTGCACGATTTTGCCTTGGTGCATACACACACACAATCGCTCATGTTTGTACTCCCATAATCAATTTTACCCATACAAGCCTTGAACCAACTGATCCATACTCTTATATTCTCCTTCCATCTCTTGTACACAAGAATTCATACACCCTCCTTTGTCCTCTCATTCTCACCTACTCCAGCATATATATACCCCACCCATACTCTCACTCTCTCACACCCTCACTTCTCCATTTAGTCTCAGTTAATCCATGTATGTCCACTTTCGCACCTTCAAATACCTGGACAATATCTCTCTCTTTCACCTCATCATTTGCACCCCTTACATTCCATGTTGGAATCCATACCATGTCCTTTGTTCGGTCCTTGGCTTGTCACCTGTTTGTCTGTCCCAGTCCAAGGCTTCTTGTTTGTATTTTTAGTTAGTTGTCTTCCAGGGAGGGGCACTATCCATCCGCCAACCCATTTGCTGACACATAGGGAACACGTGTTGGTTGGTTATTAGGTTACCACCCAGCATATTAAATGATTTCCTGGTTTACAGGATATCATTTGGCTTGTCACTCAATGTAGAGTCACCCCGAAATACTGTACCACTGTTACGGGTGAGTGGATGATGGGAGCTCCCACCAATCATGGAATGCATGTAATCCTAAGACTTACACCAGTGAGGTGGGTGCCTTGGACACCCAGGTGGATGAAAAACAAAATCATTCAAAGGGCAGATGAACTCCTCTGGAGCCAATGGGCATCCAAATACCTACTGCCTTGCAGGGCATGCCTCTTTAGGCAAAGGCTAGGAGATGGAAAACTCAGATTTCAAACCACCTGTTGCCTTGCAGGTTAGGCCTTTTCAGGTAAAGGCTAGGAGAAGGAAACTCTAAATTCAAACCACCTGCTGCCTTGCAGGTTATACCTAAACAGGTAAAGGCTAGGCTCACCGCTTAAAACTGTGGTTTTGCCAGTCAGAAAGGCCATCCGTGGCAGCAAAACCAAATGGCCCAATCAACTGTGATGACTATTCCACTCATAGAAATGGCCCCAAGTCCCCGGCAGCCTTTGAGTAGGCAGGGGGTGCTTAGAATCTCCGGGTATACTGATCATGCTAGAAGAGTAGGTGCGTTGTGGGTGTGCACAGTAAATGCTGGAATGATGGTGGGAAGAAGTGGAGAGGTGGTGATGTTAGGAAGGAGGGAAGTTGACTTGTGCTGCATACAAGAGGTGCAGTATAAGGGAACAGGATGCAGAATGTTTAGTGCGAGTAAGAAGAGGTACAAGTTCTGGTGGTCAGGGGAGAAGGAAGAAACCAGAGGTGTGGGAATGTTGGTGAGGGAGGAGTTAGTCAAGGATGTGACAGAAGTGGAGAGAATGTCTCCAAGGTTGATGAAGTGGCGGGAAAGGTCTGGCATATTTTTTCTGCATATGCGCCACAGATTGGTAGACCTGATGACGAAAAAGAGGCATTCTGGGGAAAACTTGATGATGTAGCACGAGTACACGACTCTGAGGTAATGATCATTGCTGGAGACTTGAATGGACACATTGCTACTGATCAGAGAGGATATGAGGAAGTTATGGGAGTCTTCAGCTTTGGAGAGAGAAACAGAGAGGGAGAGAGGATACTGGAGTTTTGCCAGGGTAAGGATTTGAAAATTATAAACACAACGTTCAAAAAGGAAAGAGAGAAGTTGATAACTTACAAAAGTGGAGGTGTAGAAACTCAAATTGATTTTATGCTGATGAGAATGGAGCAAGATATTAAAATGAAAGACTGTAAAGTTATACCAGGTGAAGCATGTCTACCACAACATAGACTATTAGCTATGGATCTGAGAGTGGAAAATATGAAAGGAAGAAAGAAGAGGAAGGGTGTTAAAAGAGTAAAGGAGTGGAAGTTGAAGGATGAGGAGATAAGACTACAATCTGAAGAGAGTTTTAAGAGAAGAAATGAGAGACAGAGAGGCGATTGGAAACACTTCAGGGATAATATAACAGAGGCATCGAGGGAAGTCTGTGGAGAAACAACAGGTCACAGTAGACAAGAAAGAGAGACGTGGTGGTGGTATAAGGAGGTGAAGCAGACGATAAGTGAGAAGAAAACAGCATTTAAAGTATGGCAGAGAACTAAAAGGGAAGACAGAAGAGAATATAATGAAAAGAAAAGACAGGCAAAGAGAGAATTGACCAGAGCAAAAAGGGTGGCATGGGAAAGTAGGAGTAGAGATCTGGAGAGTGCACAAGGACGGACAAAAATGTTTAAAATTGCAAGACAGAAACGTACAGAAATGACAATGATTAGGTGGATGTGCAGTGCGTCCCTGCGTGCAAGGCCTGGGGGGGCTGGGCTTACGATAGAAGAGTTGAGAGGTAGGATGGGACTGGAGTGTATTGGTGTTGTGATGAGGAGAGGCAGGCTGAGGTGGTTTGGACATGTGGAGAGGATGGGGGAGGATAATTGGGTACAGAGGGTGAGAGGTGTTAATATTGGGGGAGGGGTTGGGAGGGGTAGACCGAGAAAGACATGGGATGAGGTCATTAAATGTGACTTAAGGGTTAAGGGACTGAATAGGGAGGCTGCCAGAGATCGAGCAGCATGGAGAGCCGCCATTAGGTGACCAAGGCCGACACATGCAAGCATGTTGGAGCCTTCAAAAATGAGCGATGAATGAGCGATGAGGAAGGAGAGGAAAGACGTGGTGGGAGCTAAATTTGTAAAGGATGAAAATGGGGAAATAAAAACTGATGAGGCAGAAATACTGGAAAGGTGGAAGAGGTACTTTGAGGAACTGTTAAATGAAGAAAATAATTATGAGATAGAAGAGATGGGAAAAGTTGAAGGGCCAGTTGCAATGATAACAGAAGCTGAAGTGGAGATAGTCTTAAAGGATGTGAAGTCCGGGAAAGCTCCAGGCCCAACAGGTATAACAGCTGATCTGATAAAAAAGGCTGGAAATACTAGTGTAAAAGAACTGACAAGGATTTTTATTAACATCTTAGTAGGAGGACAGCCACCTGAAGAATGGAGAGATAGCTGGACAACGGCAATTTATAAAAAGCAAAGGAGATGCCCTTCTGTGTGGAAAGTACCGAGGAGTCAGACTGTTGAAGCATGGAATGAAGATATTCGAAAAGGTGCTGGAAGGAAGGCTGAAGCAGATAGTGAAGGTAGATAACCGACAGTCTGGATTTTGCGCAGGTAAATCCACAATACTGTAGATGCAATATTCATCATGATACAGCTGCAGGAAAAGTTTCAACAGAGGAGGAAATGCTTGTACCATGTGTTTGTGGACTTGGAAAACGCTTTTGATAGAGTACCAAGGAGAGTTATAATGTGGGCCTTGAGAAGACAAAATGTGCCTGAGAGACTCATTGCAGCTGTTTTTTCGTTTTTCGTTTTTGAAGGCTCCAACATGCTTGCATGCGTCGGCCTTGGAAAAAGGACTTTTGGACTGGAGCGCATAGCATTTTATGACCGGATGCCCTTCCTGATGTCTACCAATGACCCTTGGGTGGATTCGATCCTCCGACCCTATGGCCGGAGCGCTCTAACCCACTGAGCCACGGCAGCTGTCATGTCTCTATATTGATACAAGATCAAAAGTCAAGACAATAGCAGGAACATAGGAAATTTTGGAATAGGAGTTGGGGTACATCAAGGGTCAGCACTCAGTCCATTGCTGTTTAACATAGTAATGGAGGAAGCAACACAGGAATGTAGGGGGGAAGGCCCTTGGGAATTGCTGTATGCTGATGACCTAGTGCTGACAGCAGAGACTAAGGAAGAAGTGGTGGAAATGCTTAATACAGTAAAACCTCGATATAACAGACTTCAGTAGACCGGAATTCGCTTTTATTGGACTCGAGGAGCTACCGGACTAAACTCCCATATATCGGAAAAAGTCCAATATAGCCAGAAAGCAGTCCGGACTGCCTGACAACTTCAGCTATGTTCACCACAATAAGACAAGTAAAAGACATGTTTTTCAGTGCACAGTACAGTATTATTATACCATTTGATTAATGTAGTGAAGGTATAACACAGTACAATACTGCAATGGTGGTGAAAACCACTGATGCAATCCGGACTAATGTCTGATATATCGGAAAAAGTCTGGATTAGTAGGGGTAAGTCCGGATGTCGCTTTTATCAGAAAATCGCATATTTCGGACTGGCCTGAGCCCCAATTAGTCTGTTATAGTGAGGTCTTACTGTAGATGGAAAAATGGAATGGAGAAGAAGGAAATGAAAATAAATATGGATAAGACAAAGGTAATGGTGACAGGCAAGAAACCAGAAGAAAGAATTCAGTCAGGAAAATGGCCATGTGGATGCCGTGGCAGAGCAGTAGGAGTGAACTCAGTGTTGTGCATGGAGTGTAATAGGTGGTGCCATAGGAGGTGTTCAGGTCTGCAGAATTTGAGAGGAGTGCAAAATTTCCGCTCCCCAGCCTGCATAAGAAGAGACGTGGAGGGAGATGAAGCAGAGGATGCACTAGAGGTGAATGGGGGCACACTACAGGAAGTGCAGCAGTTCTGCCATCTAGGAGATATATTGGACTGCGAAGCAGGGGTGGAGAGATCAGTCAGAACAAGAGTGGCATCAGCATGGTTAAAGTGGAAGGAAATAGCTAGCCTACTGGTCAACAAACACATACCACTGAGACATAGAAGTGAAACATATGAGGCATTCATTAGAACAGTATTGATATATGGTGCTGAAACATGGGCTTTAACAGATAGACTGATGAATGTTCTGAGAAGTACTGATCGTAGAATGTTAAGATACATGGCAGGAGTGAGAAGGGAAGACAGAGTTTTGAGTGAGGAGGTGGCCAGAAGATGCAGGGTGAAGGATCTCAATATCATCTTGAGGCAGAAGCGGCTTAGATGGTTTGGTCACGTGAGGAAGAGTGAGGAAGGGAGCTGTGTGAGAATAGCAGAGGAACTGGAAGTGGTGGGACGTCGACCACCAGGAAGACCAAAGAAGACCTGGAAAAGTGTTGTAACGCAAGATATGGAAAGACTGGGTATTGGAGAAGATTTAATCCAGGATAGGAAGCAGTGGAGAAAAGCCATCGCACGTCCAACTCCAGTTTGAATATGGGAACAGAAGGACGAAAAATGAAGATGATGATGATGAATCCTAAGACTTACTGTAAAAGAAATATTTCTGTACCCTGTGCAGTTTAAATCCCTATGGGCACAGAATTAAAAGGCTTACCAGTCACCACCTCTACTGGGAAGGATATGAGGAAGTGAAGAATAATAACAGTTAACCTGATTAGCACAGTTTATTTTTCCTAGCACCTACTACATGAATATATTCAGAATATGCACAGGAAGGACCTCCCTGGACACAAAGAATTTGGCACAATTTATGCAAAGCCTGCTTTGTAATGTCTTCTTACTTTATTCCTGCAACTATCAGATGATTTTATAAGCTGAGGAGAGACATCAGGGGCTGCAAGGGTTAATATGGTCATAGCACCAACTATCATTTCCTTATCCTTCATCAACATTTAGTATTATTTACTAACACTTCTAATTCAGGTACTTACCCTCACTCCCCCAACAGCTAATACAGTAATACAGTACAGATACATTCAAAAGCTCTGTCATTATAATAAGTCCCTATCACTGACACTGAAGTACTGTGTCTTCTGTAAAGGTCCTACTGGCAAACTCATCAATACAGCCAAGACCACCAGGTAATGAAATCATTTCAAAATAAAGTTAAATAAAAAAATGAGTGGATTATAAAGAAAATAAAGGCAACATCACATCTACTACATTACTGTACTGTACTTACATGTGTAGGAAATGGTCTTTAACTCTGAAAGTCTTGGAAGACCCACTCCTCTTAGGCTCAGGATCTACTTGCAAGGTGTTTCGCACAATTTCAGCTTCTCGACTGGAGTTAAAAGGCACCTCAAGCTTACTTTGAAGTAAGTTAAGGATATGCAATACAGATACAAAAGAAGTTTGTATAAATACTTATTCTGTACACAATTTACATACACAATCGCTATACTGTACTTTGGTCCCTAGTTTCCTTCCACAAGCAATATGCACCAAATGAATCAAAGAGCCTTGTTTTTTAATATCAAAGAGGAATGATTTATACTGAAATAAAACTTTAAAAAACAAAAAAAGCCACATTTTTATATGGAAGTTTTCTTTGGAGCAATATTTTCCCTACAAATGATTCCACCAAATGAGATGAAAACAGGCCCTAACCTTTGGGTTGGCAGCAGCATCATGTGCTGAAATTACAACCATGCTGAGGCTATCGTGGTACCGTTTCGGCCCCTTATTTTTCGGACACCTAACCTAACTAAATATTTTTGTACATTTCTACCTAATTACTGTACTACATTAATATGAGTTCACCACCAAAACTCACTGGGTGGAACTCCTGTTATGGGCTGCTGTTCTACTAAACACTGCGCTAGGGTACAGGGGAGCATATTCATGTAGAAATGTCACAAAATATTAGGTTAGGTTAGGTATCTGAATAATTTGCAAATTCATTTAAGACGCTATTATCAATTTGCGACTGCATGTTCTGGGGTTCAAAATATTCCAGATAAAGAGATCTAAAGGGTTAAAATCTGAAACTCCCCACACATCCAAAACTAAAATAATACCCAGAAAGTTGCAGAAATGTACAGTTCACAGTAACTCTGAAGTTCCTAATTATGAGGTCTCATCAATTTTACAAGCAAACCATGCCTAACATGGCCTGCTGATAAACTGAGAAGGCAACATTTGTCAGTCCTAACCTTAGTAGGTTACATTACATATTTCGGCTTTGTAATTATCGCACTACATATTCCCACAAAATTTATGAATACAGTAGTAAATGAATTAAAAATGTGATGAAACACTTCTTTAAGCTTTTCACTATGAATGAACAGCAGCTTTCCTAGATTAGCTATCTCAAAATGGTAATACAGCCACAAAACCAATATTATGCTAAACGGTAATATAACCACAAAACCAACAGTATGTTAACTGTTCCAACAAAAAATACCTGTTAAAGGGATAGAAGTGTGGGTCCAACATTGTGGTTTGACATAAAAGGATACGCCACAGCTGCCTGAAGGCAAGGTTCCTCTTCCTTTATCACAATAGTATCACCATCAGAGTCCATGGTATTTAAATCGATGTCATTACCCTCCATCAATTAATTAGGCCTAATAACAGCAACTTGAGCTTTCCAAATGTAAACAACCGTCCTTCACTCGATACGGCTAAATACAGACTTTGTTAATATCAGTTATAAATCTCACTTCATTTTTGTTATGGGTATTCATCCTCTTGAAAACCTCAGAGAACTTTGATTACCTGCTATACTTTAGTGCATATACGGTGAATTCGGGTAATGGTACTTTCTGGTTAATGTTCTCCCACAATGCGCAATACTAATGTCACTTCATATTTCCGGCGGCCATTATTGTTGACATCCCCGCCATTTGTAAATAGTCTATTAAACTATCTATCTATAGCCAGGCGCCTTAATGTCATAAGAGTAGAGAATTTTTTATTTACTTTTTTTTAATTTTCTTCATGTTAACTAGGCACATAAATACAACAAACATAGATAAACTTGTATATTACGGTTCTGTTATTTCATACCGTAAGGATATATATATATATATA
>JAGKTI010002753.1:0-23734 GCA_018397915.1 Birgus latro | reverse complement strand
ACACACACACACACACACACACACACACACACACACACACACATATATATATATATATATATATATATATATAGATATACAAAAAGTTTGTATACATACACAGTGAGTGTGTGTGTGTGGTATAAAGGGTTGCTATTCAGTATAACTTAAACTGAGTTTCTTTAACGCTCTTGGAAATTTAAAGCATTAGTATCTATGATTTTTTCTGGGAAGCAGCTAATTCTCCTATGAAAGAGGAATCGATTTCTGCCTCAAAGATAAGGCTTTTTATTTGTATTTTGTCATTTGTGCATACCAGCAATTCTTGGCAAGATTTAATCACATGTTTACCCAACGTTCACCAAGGTATAAACAATGCTTTGTAGACACTGATGATCAGCAGGTCAAGGATGGTATCGATTTCTTCACTCTAAATACTATCTATCTATCTATTGCCAGACGCCTCAATCCCGAACGGGGTGGCCACAAACAAATCGCCTCCATGTCACTCTGTCCCCTGCCATTTCACTACCACGCTCCCAACTCACACCCCCCTCTCTCATATACCTCTCCACTCCATCCCTCCATCTCATCCTCGGCCTCCCCCTCCCTCTCGCCCCCTCCACCTCACTCACATACACTCTCCTCGTCAATCTTTCACTCTCCATCCTCTCCACATGCCCAAACCACCTTAACGTGTTTCTCCTAACGCTTCCCATCACGTCCTCAAGCACACCACAACGCTCCTTCACTTCCTCATTTGTTAGTCTGTCTCTCCATGTGACTCCACATGCTCCTCTCAAATAACTCATTTCCACTGCTCTCACTCTAAATACGCGCGTACTAATTTTTATACGAATAAAACCTATATTTAGGTCATGTGTGTTGATTATCTATAAAGAAAGAAAGATGTATTGTTTAAAGATAAGTTTGTTTTATATAATGAGAAATAAATTTTATTTTCGTTTTATCAGCTGAGATCACGTCCCGTGTTTTAAACAAGCCGCCAACTGGAGGGGAGCAGACGGAATTATTCAGGTTTTCAACAAATGTTTAGAATTTTCCGTATGAACAGAATGCTTTATGTTTTTCTTTATTTGAAAAGTTACAGTTATGATCGTTCTCTGTTTTTAAGACACTATACGCAAACAGATCTCGATATTTTAAAATGTAAAACAGAGTGAAATATAGTGGTAGACACCTCTCTCTCTCTCTCTCTCTCCGTCTGCCTCCATGGCGCAGCGCATTCTGGGAGTGTGACGTCATCATATCGATCCCGAGAAGCTTGGTACAGTTCGCCATTTTGACAGTCGCTCAGAGGAGCGTAGTGTTAGTGAAAATATCGTGAAATTCTGTCGCCATCCGTCCCTTTATCTCTATTATTAGGATAGGGTTAATTTTTCAGTCATCCGTCATTGGAACGAGCCCAGGTAAGTTGCGATTGGAGTTGTTTGTTTCCGATAATTAATAATAATGATAGCAGACGACCTAGAGGATTTGGGTGGGCTCATATTTGTGCCTGTATGTGTTGCTGACCTTCCTTCTCACTCGGGCCTCTTAGATATCATGGTAGGTGTGGGACAGTGAGTAGCAGTGTAGTAGAACAACGAAGCTCATGGAAGGAAAGTGTCTGGTAAGGAAGAAATGAATGGGAGAGTGGGAGTGACGCTGTAGGCAGACCAGGGGGTGAGATTCTCGAGTTGGTGCTGCAGGTCACTTCCGTTTCTCCTACCGGGTTTTTCATCTTATATCGAGGCTTCTAGCCTCCTTGGTGAGGATGCAGATGTGAGTCGAGAATTTTGAGCCTGGATATTCATGCCCCCAGAATATACTTGAAACAGTTATTGAAAGTGCATTTGAAAAGAAAGCCAGGTCCATGACGGTGTAGTTGTAGTGCGGTGTGATTAGGCCTGCTTAATGTGGTGGTCGGTGTAGAGGACACGTACGATAGGAAATAGGCAGGGACTGTAAAACCCAGTCTGATGTGATTTGAAGTTGTTTGGTGAGTCTGAGGGTCGGTCTATTGTGATGTTTTTGTTTTGCCCACCATGATTTGTAACGTTACCCAACATCAGTTTATATATGTAGTTGTGTTACTTCGTGGCTATCACCTTTCTGGCCTTCAGTTTAATAAATGTTTAGTTTTTTTTTATTTGAAGTGAGATAAATGTAGGTAATGCATGATGTGCTAAAGGTACTTTTAATGAGATTTTTCACAATTTGTATGACATCCAGACTGTCAGTGCATGTGTGATTGTGTATTGATTTTTACAATGTTTCCATACATTTAAAAGTTAATGATTTGTGGTTCAGTGGACAAATTGTTTGGTGCAAACATTTGTCATGATGCAGTTGCTTTGTTTTGTTTTTAGAGCATAGAGGAATGTTTTGGCAAAATTTTAAGTGAATTTTGTTTTTAGCTATTGCCCTTCAGTTTTGGTTGCATAGTCATGCTGAGAAAGAACACATGGTTAAAGAGGAAAGTATTTTTACCTTTGTATATATAGTTTAATCAAGGTAATGAATAAAATGGAGTATATCCAATATTTGTAGACAAATTTACAGGTACTGTAATAGAAATATTACTTTTCTTGGGATAAATGAAAGTACCAGTATGGTATATGTTGTACTGGATTGGACTTCTTGTATATCCATTTTATTCCAAAGTATATATTGCATAAATGCCAGTTTTAATTGTTCCACCTATTTATATTTTTATTCATTTGTTTCTATCTATCAGTCTATCTATTGCCAGATGCCATAATCCTGTAAGGGGTGGCCATAAACAAATCGCCTCCATGTCACCCGGTCCCCCACCATTTCACTGCCCTGCTCCCATCTCACACACCGCTCTCATATACCTCTCCACCACATCCCTTCATCTCATCCCCCTCTCCCCCTCTTCACCTCACTCACATACACTTTCCTCGTTAGTTGATCTCTCTCCATCCTTTCCACATGGCCAAACCACCCCAGTGTATTTCTCCTAATGCTTTCTATCACATCCGCATCACAATGCTGCTTCACTTCCTGATTTGTAAGTCTGTCTTTCCTTGTAACTCCACATGCTTCTCTCATTTTTACTTCTCTCACTCTTGACTTGTGTCTCTCATTCAAGGTTCTAGCTTCACCTCTGTACATTAGAGTTGGTATCACAATACTGTCATGCAGCAACTTTTTTACTTCCATGTTCACTTTCCTGTTTCTTATCTCTGCTTTCAAGGAACCAGCAGCCTTGCTTCTTTGTTGCACTCTTTCAAGCTCTTCACCTCCAAAACTTCCATCCATACTCATCACACTACCCAAGTACTGTACTTAAATGCACTCACATTTTCCATTTCCTTATCATCCAGCCTTACTGTCTGACCAGTGACTTCATTTCTCTCGAAGACCCTAACTTTACCTTTCCCTACAGTCACGTTTAGATTCTGTTTTTTACACACACTCCCAAACTCATTCTTCAAGCCTTACAGTTTCCCTTTGTATTATCTGCGTACAACAGTACAGGGAGTTTCCGTATGCTGCCGTCACTCATTAGAGATGCACCAACATACCTTGCCCTACTTTGTATCTCTTATAACACCACCCATATACAGATTCAACACCCTTGGAGACATGACACATCCCAGTTTCAATTCAACATTCAGATAGAAAAATTCACACAATTCACCATCCACTCACACTGCAACCTTAGCCTTCTCATACACACTCTTCACGGCATTCAGCAGCTTCCCCCATTAATCCATATATTCCTAATATTTTCCACATTCCTTGTCTATCCACCCAGTCATATGCTTTCTCCAAATCCATGAAGGCTGCATACAACTACTTTCCCTTCTCTAGAAACTTTTCCACTTAAATAATTTCTCATCTACTCTCTCTTCCCTGCCTAAAACCTCCCTGTTCTTCACCAACTAATTCCTCTGTTGTTTCCCTGACTGTCAATAAGTACCAGTATCCTGCCATACACTTTTCCTGTTACCCTGAGAAGACATGTACCCCTATGATTACCTCACACTTCTTATGCCCCTTTTCCTTTGTACAGGGGAATAGTTATGCCTGATCTCCAGTCCTCCAGGACTCTGTCTTCCTCCCAGGCCAATCAACACATCTTCCATATCCATTCTACTACTATCTCTCCCCCATACTTCAGCATTTTACCAGACACACCATCTATTCCTGGAGCTTTCCCCATTTGGACTTTATTCATTGCTTCCACTACTTTTGTCCCACGGATTTCTTTCTCTCTTCTCACCTTCCTCCTCCTCCCAGCCATTCCCCAGCCACTAATCCTCTCATCACTTTCATTATGTTTAATAGTTCCTGAAAGTGTTCTCTCCATCTGCTCACTTTTTTCTTCCTTCTCCACTAGCAGTCTACCATTTTTATCATTCACTCTCTGACTAACTTCTTTATCTGTGTCTTATTCTCATTACCTCTTTCCAGAACATTTTCTTATATTCCCTTCACTTTACACTCAAATTCCTTGTCAATTCCTCATGCATTCTCTTCTTACTCTCTCTTACTAATTGTTTCACCTCCTTCTTTGCATATAGCTCCCTTCCGTCTCTCAACTTCCTTCATGCCTCTGCTTCTCATCTGCTTACTATATGTTTGCTGACAGTTTTTATGCCCCACCTACCCCAAGTGTAGGTTAGGTTGGTATTTGTTTCATTGTTGGGCCTGGAAATTCAAGTTGAGCTCAGTGGAGATGATTTTAAAATTTCTTCCTTGAGTGCTTACAATATTTTCATTTATTGTACATTTTGAAATAATTGGGATATACTGAAAATAAAGGAAAATAACTAACAGCTGTATGCAGCAGCCCTGGAAGAAACTGAAGGAAATATAAACTCTTTAGTAGCTATTGTACTGTACTTAAATTTTTTGGACAGTGAAAGGGAGCTCCCATTCACGGATGTTAAATATTTAATGACGAGGTTAAAGTTTCATCACAGTGTACTGTAAATAATTTACACTGCCTTTTTACTGAATATTATATCAAATTTAAGGCCAATGAATGTTTCATGATTAGATTGAGTGCTCTGGCTTGGTGTGCATGTACCTTAAAACTTAGCTGTAAGGTTTTGTATTCAGGAACTTCAGAATATCACATTTCTGGATCTTTGTAAGCATTTTACTTTGGTAATCAAGTTATATTAAAGAAGTCTATCTACCTATCTATTGCCAGATGCCTTAATTGTACAGTATTTTAGGAATGGGAGCTCTTATATTATCACATTAAAAAAATGTGTGTGTTATATATGACTGGGTGTTTCTTGCAAGCATTTTTTTTTTCTGCCATTTACTGTGTGTGTGTGTGTGTGTGTGTTTGTTTGTTTGTGTGTGTGTAAATACAAAGCCACAGGGTGAAATCAGTATGGAGGATTTTGTATGTGTGTGTGTGTGTGTGTGTGTGAATACAAAGCCACAAGGGGAAATCAGTATGGAGGATTGAGTTTGTGTGTGTGTGTGTGTGTGTGTATTTACCTAGCTGATTTACGTAGTTGTGAATTACAGGAAATGAGCTAGGCTACTGGTATGTTTGTGGGGTCGTGTCTCCGTGTCACAGCAAGTCAAACTTTGCTTTGAACTTGTTTAAGTTTTTGGACTGGACAATCTCTTTGTTCAGGCTATTCCACAGGCCTGTGCATCTATTTGGAAAACTGTATTTCTTGACATCCTTCAGGCAACTTGGCGTTTTCAATTTTTTCTCTCTTGTTACCCTTTCATCTCATACAAAGAGATTTTTTCTGTCAGTTTTGTATACTCCCATCACAGCCCTGAGCACTGGTATCATGTTGCCCCTCTCTCTTGTTTCTTCTAAGGGAGGCAGACTCACCTTTTCTAGTCTTTCCTTGTACGATAAATCTGTGAAGCTAGGGTCCATCTTGGTTGATGTTCTTTGTATTCTCACGATCTTTCATTTTATATAGGGGGCAAACCACTGCTGCATATTCCAGCCTGGGGCAGATCATAGCCACTATCAATTTTTTCATCATCTCGTCCATATATTGAAATGTCACTTGTATTGTGGTAGGTGGGGGCGCTCACCATCCGCTCACTCGTATGTAGTGCTGCTTTGAGTGACTACACTTTCCTCTCTTCCATCCTTCCTCTTCTGCCTTTCTTTCCTTCTTTCTTTCCTCTTTCTTCTGCCTATGGGTGACTTTACACTCCCTGTTCTGTCTTTCTTTCCATTATTCTTTCCTCTTCTGCCTTTGGGTGACTCTACACTGAGTGACAAGCCAGATGGTTTCCTGTACACCAGGAAACCATTTACTATGCTGGGTGGTAACCATATAACCATATTATGGCACCTGGTGGTTTAGTGGGTAATTAAGGTGCTCCAATTGGATTAGGCTTATATCCAAGGGGTGGTTGGGGTTTATTGCTCACATAATGCTACTCAGGGATGAGTGAGGCTGGTTTCTCTCTCATCTTATATGTCAGGACCAACTTGCCTAGCCCCGGGTTCCTACGCTCCTTATGGGGCGACATAGGATTGGATGATGGATGGATGGATGGACATTTGTTAAGTGTTTAGCTGCATATGTCTCGATCGTTTTGTTTTGTTTTTGAAGGTTCCAAGATGCTTGCATGTGTCGGCCTTGGTTACCTAATGGCGGCTCTCCATGCTGCTCGATCTTTGGCAGCTTCCCTGTTCAGTCCCTTAACCCTTATGTCACACTTAATGACCTCGTCCCATGTCTTTCTCAGTCTACCCCTCCCAACCCCTCCCCCCAATATTAACACTTATCACTCTCTGTACCCAATTATCATCCCCCATTCTCTCCACATGTCCAAACTACCTCAGCCTACCTCTCCTCATCACAACACCAATACACTCCAGTCTCGAATAATCTTGTTAATGTTTTTTCGGTTGACAAATTATCCTGGACCAACACTTCCAAGTCCTTCTCATCTCCTGCTTTTGTAATTGGTTTATTACCCATCAGATAATTCGGTGATGCCCCTTGATACTTTTGCCCATTTCCAGTATATTACATTTTTTTTTTTTTGTGTGCTAAATTTCATTCTCATATCCGGCTCCAATCATGAATCCTATTGAGATCTTCCTACAGCATTCTACAGTCCTCTTCAATTTCTGCTCTCCTCGTGATCTTTGCATCATTTGCAAACAGACCTGCGTCAGCGTTCATTCCATCTGCCATATTGTTTATGTAAATCAGGAACATTACGGGCACTAGCACCGAGCTCTGCATGACTCTGCTTGTTACTTCCTCCACCTTGATACCCTGTCCTTTATGACTGTCCTCATCTGTCTGTCTTTCATGAAGTCTCTCATCCACTCCAAGTGGTTCCCCTTCAGTCCCCCTATGTGCTTCAATTTCTACATGAGTTGCATATGGGGTACCTTGTCAAAGGCTTTCTCCAAGCCTAAATACAGACAGTCCACCCAACTGTCTCTCTCATGTAGCATGTTCATTGCCCTTGAGTAGAAGCTCGGCTAATCAGAGGCACACGACCTCCCAGTTGTGAATTCAAACTGTCTTCCTGCCAACATGTCTGTCTCCTCCAGATAATTAATCCATCCGTCTTTTAGGATTCTCTTGCACAATTTTGCGACCATGCTGACCAAGGACACTGGTCTGTAATTCAGTGGTTCATACTTATTCCCAGCCTTTAAATTGGTATTGCACCACATTGGCCCTCTTCTATTCTTGAGGCACTTCTTCCTGAGAACACACAATTAATCAGTGAATCTTATCCACCATGTGTTCTCTGCATTCTTTTAGTATCCATTTGGAGATTCTGTGTGTGTGTGTGTGTGTGTGTGTGTGTGTGTGTGTGTAAATACAAAGCCACAAGGGGAAATCAGTATGGAGGATTGAGTTTGTGTGTGGGTGTGGATGTGTGTGTGGGTGTGGGTGTGTGTGTAAATACAAAGCCACAGGGGAAATCGGTATAGAGAATTGAGTTTTTGTGTGTGTGTGTTGTAATTGAATGTTCATTTCCTCAGGAAAAACCAAATTTTAAAAGAAATGATGAGTTTACCCAAACTACAGTTTGTAATAAAAAATGATGTAGGTCTTCTAGACCTAACCGTAGCATCCTTAAACTTGAACTTGACATCATGCAAACCTAACCTTGGCATCATTCAAGCCTATGATGCTTTAGAATGTATTAGCTACTGGTTGCTGTTTTTGGGTTGCCTGTGGTGTCAGTGGGGCAGAAAACCAGAGCAATCTCAAGGAAATTTATTCCTCTAGTTGACCTCCCCTTTCAGAAAATAAGTAAATAAATAAAAGATTCCAACCTGTAGCATAAATGCAGTGTTAAGAATATAAGGCTAACTTCAGTAGGCCTGTTGGCCCATACTGCTCCTACAAGAATGTGAGTAGGTTTCATTATTTTCCTAGAAAAGTTCAGTGTTTCCTGTTTACTAAAAAGGGTTTGTTTTGGAATGAGTTCAGTCCCAGTCCATTCAGTGAAAACGGTATGGTATATCATTACTGCATGCTAATGGACAATGAAAATAGATAAAAAATGCCACTGTGTGTAGCCATATGTCAAACTTGAGGAGGTGGGTCATGACCAAATCACCTCCACGTTGCCAGCTGTTATATCTTCCAGTCACACCACTCAATGGATGATTGAAGATGAGGTGTTGACTGATGACTCAGTATGGTAAATGTGAGAGAAAGGTGAGATGTTGATGACATAGCCTAACATTGATTTTTACCTTAGTCTGCTATCAGAAATATATATCATATGCAAATAAATTGTTTAATAGCTTCCTCTCCCTGCATCCTTTAAACTAGCCTCTCCTCATTATACTTACCTTTCTATCAGAAGACCATTTGTGGACAAATAAAGAGTTAGACTACAGAGAGATGTCACCTGTTTCTTGCACAACTCCACCCCTCCCACACATCATTCACCAATTTTCTTTCCTGTGTGCACAGATCCAATGTATTTAATAAAATTTCCCTACTGCATTTTAGTTTCCTTCCCACCCTATGTATCTTTACAACACTTGGCACAAAGTCTGTTAACTCTGTCATCAACTCTGTCATCTTTTTCTTTTAGTCCATGAAAACTGAATACAGGTGCCTCCATTTCTCATAGGATATACCAGATGCACTGAAACCCTACAATACTTAAAACATCTCTTGTTCTTCTGATGTGCTGTGGTTTACTTACGATGAAGTTAAATCTATCACTGACCCTCTGAGAAGGAGCTCTGGTCCTTGTCCTCCCCTAAGAGATCTAATCCTTTCGTGAATTTCATACGGTATGGAGTTTTTCAGTTCAGGTATTCTTGTTGCCACAGTCCATATACTATACCTGATATCTTCGGTAGACTTTTCATCAAGTGCATACACACCACAACTAGGAATGGGTTCTACTTGTTGGTTAGAGCCAAATGGGTTCTACCTGTTGGTTAGAGCCAAATAAATATCCAACATAATAGAATGTATCAACATCAGTATTTGTGATTACCTAAAAGGTGGAAGTTTAGTTTGTGAAGCATACATGTGTAAGTAAATATTCAGTACCAGCTTGTTAAAAAAGTTTATGAGATGGGGCACATGGGCATAAGGGTAAATGCAGAAAAAAAAAATGATTTCTAGGGTTGGTGGTGGTACAAAGAAGAGGGAGAGTGGCTACGAGATAATGCTGATTTTGTGTGTGTGGCATGTTGGGGAGAGCAGGTGGAGATTGTCAGGCGTGAAAGGATTGGAAGAATTTTGTTATTTGGGAGACATGTTATGTGCTGGAGGTTGGGCTGGAGCTAGCTAGCTCTGTGGAGAGTGGTTGGAAGAAGTTCAGGGAGCTGTTGCCTCTCCTGACACTGAGAGGACTCTCCCTACGTTCTAAGGGGTCGCAGCATGTGTTTAGGAGTGTGATGCTGTATGGTAGTGAGACCTGGGCAGTAAAGGAAGAGGCCATTCGCAGGCTCAAACATACAGAAAGGACAGTGATTAGGTGGATGTGCAGTGTCTCTCTGCATGTAAGGCCTGGGGGGGCTGGGTTTTTGATGGAACAGTTGAAAGGTAGGATGGGACTGGAGTGTATTGGTGGTGTGATGAGAGCTAGATTGAGATGGTTTGGGCATGTGGAGAGGATGGGGGATGATAACTAGGTGCAGAAGGTGAGAAGTATTAGTATTGGGGGTGGGGTTGCGAGGGGTAGACTGAGAAAGACCTGGAATGAGGTCATTAAATGTGACTTCAGGGTTAAGGGACTGAACAGGGAAGCTGCCATAGATTGAGCAGCATGGAGAGCAGCCATTAGGTGACCAAGGCTGATGCATGCAAGCATGTTGGAGCCTTCAGAAACGAAACGAAACAACGATAGTTTTACATTATATCAGTAACAATAGTGTTGCAATTTTTTACCTTCGCCAGCAAAGTTGGAGGAGTTTTTGCATTCACCTATGCTTGTTTGTCTGTCTGTTCATCCAGACAATATCTCCAAGAGTTTTCAGTGATATTTTGTGGAAGGATGGGCCAAGGGCCAAGGAAGAAGTGATTAAATTTTGGGGCGGATCTGGATCCGGAGTATCCCACACAAAATCTCCAAAAGTTCTCAGTGAATTTTAATGAAATTTGTGGAAGTGTGGGCCATGGGCCAAGAAAGAATTGCCTATATTTTTGGGCTGATCCGGTTACGGATCCTACCTCCATGGATGCAGATCCAGATCCTTTTACATGGCAGTGCCATTGGTGGAGGTATGTACTCTCTGAGTGCTTTCTAATTTAAAAATTAATTTTCAAGGCTACATTAATAATATGTATTGCTCAAAATAGTATGATGTGCTGTTGTGATGAAACTTACTATGAGATTAGTGTAGCTATTAATCCTTCTTTACTGTAGGAGTTGTTTTCTTTAAAAAAAATTGCCAAACAGAATGTGGAGTGGTGGTTAAGTGCCTCACTCCAGTTAACAAAGCCTAGTCAGACCTTGAGGCTCACTCCACTGCGACACTGCAGCCTATGGACCACAATCATTACTCTTCCCCTTCGTATGCTGTGACTTGATTCAGGGTACAAAAATTACTTCCTGAAGATGCGCAGTGATGTAAACTATTATAAAAAATACCTAGGAAAATAGATTTTGAATTAATAAAAGTTGACCAACCACCAGTCAGACCTGCTTCAGCCAAGAGAGCATTATAAAAATGCAACAGCCCACTCAAAAACTTGCAGCCATGCATGAAAGGGTTAGTTTAGCTTATAATTGCTAACTCTTCAACTTGGATACTTATAGGTTGTTACAAGAATGTAATGGTAATAGCTGAAAAAACATAAAGATTGGAGGACTTTTCATTTATATTTTTTTCCCCTCCAGATTTTATTCATTATAGTAAAAGTCCTAACTAGTGAAGGGGTTAATGTTGGCTATACAGTATGTAACCTCTCCAATTTTGCAAGTCTTATCAAAGCTAAATGAAATTTGGTGGTGCTGGTAGCAAGAATTGGCATGGCAGGGGTCAACCTGTAAATGGCCAGAACCACAGTGTCCATTTAATGGGATAGGTTTATTGTCTCCTACTTGAGATTTATTTTTTTTTTATAACTCAGTGAATCCTACACATTCCTAGGATGTAATTGGTGATATTTGAAAGTGTGACATTGTCAGTATGAGGTTGAGGTCTTGCTACAATTACTGGCACACTTGCATCACAGTTGGCTGGTCATGTCAGCCAATATTTGACAGTCCTGTTCTTTCATGCTATTGCCACAGACAAATATCTATCTATCAGTCTATCAAGGTTGTTGAGTGTACCAAATGCCAGACCTTCGCTACACACTGATGCTATCCCAGGTTCAACTGTTGCAAGGTATACTGCTGTGGAAAACTTGGTTAGGATAATTGATGGGAGTTAGGGTAGTGCTTATGACTTTCATTATTGTCTACAAGTCTAAGAGAATCTTCTGGCAGTGTGGCAGATGTAATGTGTTGAGTCTGTACTTTCTCCTTTTCAGCTTAGTGGTTCGTTCCACAGGTTCCTCAGCATCTAAATGAGCGCCTGTGATCAGCATGTCAGCGTCGTCTGGGTCTCAAGCAAAGGGGGAGAAATCAAAGAAGTTCCAGTCACTAAATATAAATAATATATTTAAGGTACGTTATGCTGATGTGAAACTAGTACTGTATACAGTGGTACTTTCATAAGTAAACTCTCAGTTATCCATCGTCACACCATCTGGCCCAATGCTACATCCTGTGCTGCAGGCTCAGCTCAATTAATGCACTGTTCGTCAAAATTATTTAATATCTGGTGCTGAAGTGGGACATAACCGGCAGTTCTATGCAACTTCTGACATCGAGGTGTATCAATTGGCTTGTAAATGGTAGCCAACCAGCACTGTATTACTGTACAGTATGGTATTACTGTATTGTATTTTATCATTATTGTACTTGATGCATAATATTCATCTTTTTACTCGTGGGAAAGTTTATAGGATATAGAGACGGATGATAATGCAATATCTGGCTCAATGGCGAATATTGAGCCGATGGGGGGTACTATGCAATATCTGGCATTGGGCTTGGCTGAATTATGCTGAATAATTAAGAGTTTACAGTATTCCACTTTGTTATGCTTCAACCTGCAAACTACACTGCATATATTTATTTCATGCAGTATTTCATATTTCAGAAAACTGAGGAATACTTCAGTACAGTACTTTATACAGTACATGATAAGTTAAACTAGAGGTAATGCTGAAAGAAGTGTAATCCTTTGTGTGCTTGTAGAGAAAAGGGTACAGTACTTGTGAGTGTTACAATAATAGTTGAGAGAGATTGGTGTGGAGATTTCTGTGATTGTAGTATGGAAAATAACATGGAGAGAAATGGAGAAAATGAGTTAGTTGGGTACAGAGGGTGCATATAAAATGGAAACATGGGGAAATTAAGCTGTGGCAGTAGGATATGAGTGGAATATAGGTCAGGAGTTATGGTCAGTGAATTGAGAGGATAGTAGGTTTAAGAAGTTTGTGGGGTGCTTACAAGAAGTGTTGGGTTACTGATGCTGAAGTTGTGTATGGTCTTGCAAGGGTGAAAGTTGATAGAGTGGTGGAAGAAAAAGAAATGGTTGGGTGGTTGCAAGAAGAGTTGGGATGAAACGTAAGGGGAAGTGCAGTAAGCTTTACTAAGAAACTGTGTTAAAAGGTTTTTAAAGAGAAGACTACTGTAAATCTAGGTTTTGGAATAAATACCGTTATCATCATCATCATTATTCAATCCTGCATTACCCCATGAGGAGTGTAGGAGCCCGGGTCTAGGCAAGTTGGTCGTGACATTTAAGATGAGAGTAAACACTGAAAATAGGAAACTGTTTAGCATGGATGTTGGACATTGTAGAATGAATGTGGAGAAGAGTCAGGAACTGTAAGTGATGAAAGAGAAATTAAGGGACAGATGGAAAAATATTGCAAGCAACTGATGAATGAAATTGTTGAGAGCAAAGCAGTGATAATGAGATTTGATGGTGCTTGAAGGAAGGAAGGAAAGTTTGATGGTGTGTGACTGTGGTAAATGTTAAAAATGTTAGGTAGTTTATAAATTGAAGGCATCAGCTATTGGTGAGCTGAATGCAGAAATCAGTGAATGTAGTAAAGGGAGTGTACTGAACTGCTAATATGCCAGAAAGGCTGAATGAGTGGAGTGAGTTGAAGGTTGTAACTGTGCTTTGCACAAGAGTACTGAAGTAAGTGCAGATATTGTTTTGAAATAATCTGTTGTGGAAAAGGTGCATAGAAGAATAATGACAGAATGTAAAGTTGATCTGTAAGGTAATGCCTATTGTAAGTCATCAATAGGATGGTAACTGAAGTGTAATGATTGTAGGGACCAACTGTATTGTGTTAGGTGGACAGAAGGAAAAATTGGTATATAAGGAGGAGTCTTCAAGATTCTTAAGGTATTTAAGGATCTTGGCTGAAGCATATGACAGGTGCAGAGATAGGGATTGTGTAAGGTGTGTTTGGTGTAAATGAAAACTGGTGTGAGCTGTAGGCATTATGATTTAGCTTGAGTAATTGTAGATATTTTAGTGAAAGGTTCAGTATCAGTGTGTGAGAAACTTTTAAAGAAACAAAATATGGTTATGGAAGGGGGAATGTGGCTGGTTATGAATGCTAAGATATAAAGTGTTCCAGATTGGTGTCTGTAATCAGTTCTCTTAGTTGTATGGTTGTTGAGATCTGAGAGTAAATATTGGTAAGATCTCTTAGCAAAGGTGATTATTGATGAGACTAATTGTTGGAAGGTATTGGTATCTCAGTGAAATGATGGGTTAATGTGCAAAGGAAGTGGATTATAGGGGTAAATAGGCAAAGAAAAAGGAAATTAGATTGGTTCAGTTTAGTGGCTGGTGCTGTGAAGGCCTTGCCATGAAATAAGAGGATTAAGCATAATAATCTATCTGTTTGTCTGTCTTTAGCCAGACTCCTTAGTCCTGTAAAGGGTGATCACAACCAAATTGCCTCAGTGTTGCCTTGTACCCTGCCATTTTGCTGCCCTCTCTCAGACTTTTACCCCTCCTCCTCTCTCATATGCCTCTCTACTCCGTGATGATAATTTTATCTTTTGTTTCTCTAATTGGGAGGTAGGACATTGGAAAAGCAACTGTTGGTCGTCGCTTTCAGTAGTTTCGTGTAGAGCATGTTAAATATATGCCCTTTTGCAGGGAAAGGGCTAGAATTGTTATTTTTACTAAGCATTGCGTTTTGTGTCCAGGAGTTATCTTTAGCTTCATCTGCTTCATATCTGTCTTACCTGTTATCAGTTAATATCAGAACTTTTCTTTGATCATGCTTTTTCATCCTGTAGCATACATTTATGCTGTTATATACAAGAGATATTATTTTTTCTTTTCTTGTGCAGGGTAAATCTATCGAAACAACTCAAAAAACTGTAATTCAGAAACATGGCATGCAAAGCCTGGGTAAAGTGGCGTCCGTGCGGCGCGTTCCCCCACCTGCTAATTTGCCAAGTCTGAAGGCTGAAAACAGTGGTAACGACCCTAACGTGAACCTGGTACCTGCTGGTGGTCAAGGATGGGGCAGCAAGGCGGAGGAGATGACCCCCGATGGGTCCTCTACTCCTCAGGAAGTGACACCCACACCAACGCCACCTCTAGATCTCACTCCCAAGGTGAGACAGGATGTATGAGTTAGTCTCCCAGGATTTTCATTAGTAATGTATTGAAATAGTGACAGTTGTGTTCATGTGGTTTTGAACTTAGTGGTATGTACAGTATACAGTATCAGTCCTCTGTTATATGTCTAGGATGTATTTCATAATATTGCAGCCAAGGTTTTAGATTAGGGATAAATTGGTAAATTAGTGGTGCAAATATTAATGGAAACTTAACTGGCAATTTATATAATATATAGCAGACTTCTGTTTCCCCCCAAAAAAATATATATAATGCTGACTTAACTGTGCTGAGATAATAATACCTGTACAGTATTTTTTATATCTCTTTTCTTAATAATATCAGGCACCCGGGGCAGGGGCACCTACGAGTGTGGATGTGGCCGGCCAAGTATCGACCAACAGCAGTCATGGAGGCAGCGCAAGCTCCACTCCAAATTCTCAACCTCCAGGTATATATACGTATATATATTTTTTTTATTATTATTTTCACAAATTGTTTTAATTAGCCAGTGCTGCATGTACACCCTCCCCAAAAAAGTATCGGTGCCTTTGGGTACGATGGTTGTGCAAATGAGCAACTTCCACAGACCACATGAGTGTATAAATGTGGTGCCTCAAAACATATACCACCCAGTAAGTGAATCTTTTTGCAATTTTGAGTTGAATAATTACCAAAGATAATATTGTGCTTATAATTACAAGTTGCCCCATATATCACAATGCTTCATCCACATTTCGGAATGATGCGTGCTGTAAGAGTGCCGATACTTTTTTGGGAGGGTGTACAATACTGTACAGCACAGTAAAATCCGTATTTTGTGGATGTTATTGTTGTAAATTAATTCAAATTATGAATAGTAAAAAAATTGTAAATAAACCAGTTAAAACTGGAAGCATTTACATGCAGAATTTGGTTACTGTTCATTGATTAGCAGCACTGCTTGGTGGATAATGCTTCCCAGAGTCAGTTTGGGTCAGTGAACACAACCCTGTTAGTTCATATGAAGTACCCATGGGTTAGTTTTCTTCCGAAGACAGGCTTTTCCACCATTATTGTGTGTGCTAATTAGAGTCTATATGTTTATCAAGCCCTCTCCCCCATCCTCACCCACCAAAAAAAAAAAAAAAGTGTATTTCTAGGAAGTGAGGTACTTAAACAATTGGCATGAGAGTGGAATGGCTCTGTGTAATGCTTGTGACACATCAGTAACGAGGCGACTATGTCTGAATGCACGAGTTCAGTCATTGTTTATGTAAACAATCTGACCGATTTTTTAGTATTTGATGATTATTGTTCAGTACAGTAGTTATTTGTTTTTTAATGTCAACTCAACATCACTGATATTCTGTACCCAATGTAAATTATAAGAAATAAAGCAAATGGTGATTGTTAGTTTTGGACAATGATCAACTATTATTAAGTCAGGCACCGTGTTTATTAAACTTCTGGATTGTATAAAATAATTTGTTTTATTCTTTTATCTTAATCAGTAATGCTACCAAACACTTACAAACCATCCCAGAGTGAATAACAGTGGGAAATGTGACAGTAATAATTTGACAGTAATTCACTGATATGTATATTTGTTTATCTTAAGAACCAAGTTGGTTATCTTAAGAATTGCCTAGATCATGGAAGCAAGTGATGAAATATAACGACATTTCATTTCAGTTCAGTATTACATATTTCAGTCATGTACTACAGTATTCAAGAGTTCATATGCAGAGTTTACTGATGTCTGAGTGTCATGCCTTGAGAGTAAATGTAAAGTGATGGTTATTGAGAGAGAAGGTGACTCCCAGTGTGATGTTGCAATGAATGGAGAGAGAGACTGGAATTGGTGAGAGAGTTCAAATACCTGGGTACAGTGATAGAAGAGAAAATGTGCAAAGAAGTGGAAAGTAGAGTGACACAATGAAAGAAAGTAGCTGGTACTATGAAGGCCATGATAAGAAACAGAGGCTTGAGTGTTGCAGCAGTCTTACATGAAGGAATGTTAGTGCCAACTTTAACATAGGGATGTGAGGCTATGGTTTGGCATGAAAATGAAAAGTCATGAGTGAGAGCAGTGGAGATGGGACTGCTGAAGAAGTATGTGGAGTACAGAGTGGTTAGGATATGAAATAATGTGGTTTGTGAAAGATGCGGATTGAGGAAATCTGTGTACACCAGAATCAAAGAGAGTGTACTGAGATGGTATGGTCATGTGGAGAAAATGGATAACAACAGAGTGGTCAAAAAGGTATATCTGAGCATATTTGATGGAGGGAGGATGCAAGGTAGGCCAAGGAGAAAGTGGAGGAATATGGTGGATGTGTGTGTAAGGAAGAGATGTGTGGAAGTCAGTGAGGCTAGGGAAGTGACAAGAGGTCGAGTTGGCTGGATGAATGTTGTGAGAAGAAATGCATGATCAGGGATTTGGCACCCCTTTTTAACGTGACAGTGTCTGGATTGATTCTGTCGGGTAAGTTTATGTGAAGCTACAGAATGTGGTGAATGTTTTTGGCTTATAAGATAGAGGCATGATTCCTTGGGCTTGAATGATGAGCAAATGGAATTGTTGCCCATTGGATTGGGCAAACTTGGGCTATCTTGACATCGTTACTCTTCGCCCTGCCCTAGGGTGTGAAAGGAGGTCCGAATGATGATGATGATGATGATTATTATTTGGCACCTGGTGGTTTAGTGGGTAATTAAGGCTCCCCAGTCGGATTGAGCCAGTGCAGGTTTATATCCAAGGGGTGGTTGGGGTTTATTGCTCTTGTAATGCCACTCAGGGATGAGTGAGACTGGTCACTCTCATCTTAAATGTCAGGACCAACCTGCCTTACCCCGGGCTCCTATGCTCCTCTTGGGGAAACACAGGATTAGATGAATGTATGTATGTATTATTATTGTTATTACTGTACTGTATTTTTGTTTTTGTTTTTGGTACAGCACATAGTTGTTATATAGATATCAGAACAGTTTATTTTTCTTCCTCCAGTTTTCATGCAAGACATACTTTGATGTGAGTTAATGCTGCAAAACTGCAGTAGGCCATTTGTCATGTACTATTGTAGGCAGATTCAGCAACAGTGTCAATCTTATACTAAGGGGATGTTAAGGATAGCATTTATTCTAGATTATGAGGGTACTGTTTTTTATTTTCTGGAAAAAAAAAAAAAAGAAAAAAAAAGGGTGTGGTCTAATACCATTCTGTAGAATCAGTATTGTACTGTACATGTTCAACAAGAAGTAGCTAGAGTAAACCATAAAATTGAGCTCGTGTAACTTTTCCTTTTTTGTTCACAGTTTCAGTCTCTTTTTTATTGTGTAATTCCTCTGTGACCAAGCTTCTATCCCTGTCGTTCAGTTTATCGCGCATGCCATTATCCTTGTTTTGTATACCGTTAAAGTAATTACCCCCACCAACGAAGTTGGAGGAGGTTATGTACTCACCTATGTTTGTCTGTCCGTTAGTTTGTCTACATGATATCTCCAAAAGTTCACAATTTCAATGAAATTTTGTGGATGGATCAGCCATTGGCAAAGAAAGAATTGATTAAATTTTGGGTTGGATCCAGATCCTGATCCTATGTAACCCGCACAATATAAAATTTCAATAAAATTTTGTGGATGGGTGGGCCACGGGCCAAGAAAGTCTTGATTAAATTTTGGGACGGATCCGGATACAGATTTGGCGTTGGTGGAGGTAAGCGCTGTCTGAGTTCTTTCTACTTTATTACTGTCACATTCCCTATTCCAATATCTTACATCTTGCTTCATCTTGATGCCTTTCACATACACTACTCTGTGTTTTCCAATATGCATTACACATAGATAATTTTTTCCTTGTAATACTAAAGATAATCTACCAGCCTTTATCCCTCACTGAGCTGCAGACTTCAAATAAGGCACAAAGAAGGTCTGCATGGGCCAAGCTGCAAGCTTCATGTAAGGTGCAATTTACATTGGTTATAAAACAGTGACCTAGGGGAGGTAAACTACCTTACAAAGAATCAGCTTGACTGGGGTCAGATTTTTCATTTTTCTCATCCCAACAGAACTGAATCATCTACCAACAGTTAAACAGATGACTGTATATCAATAATTTTCCATTCAGAACTGAACCAGATAGGTGTTGTTAGTAATTATTTTAAAATCAGCTGACTGCCTGGTATCTAATGTGTGCTTGTATTTTCCAGTAATTGGTGGAGGCCCAGTGCTCGATGGTGGGAACAGCGGCATAAATCTGAACAACCCCACAGTTATTACCAACAGCAACACCACCATGCCCAACAACAACAGCAACAACAACGCCAGTACCACCATAAACAACAAAAACAAAAGCATCAACAACAACCCCATTGCAAACAGCATAGCTTCACCTTCCACGACCAGTACTCCCACAACCAGTACGATCAGCTTGATGAGCAGCAGCAACACCAATCCCTTACTGAGCAAGTCAGCCAGTGGGAGCAACTTGATCACTCCCAGTCTCACCCCCTCCCCAGCTCCCACAAACAATTCAAATACCACCACCAACAGCAGTTCCCAGGCTCCCACTGCAAACCTAAGCAATGGAAGCAACCCAAACAGCAACAAGCCATGGAGCAGTGCAGCAGGAAGTGTGCCTCTTTCTGGTGGCTCCCCCGGTGCACCACACCCACTGGATGGTGGGCCCCCACAGTCCTCCTCAGTCCAACAGTCGCAGTTTTTTCATCGGGAGTTCCCCAAGCTTGGTGGTGGCAACTCGCAAGCAGAGTCTTCGCCTCAGTATGGTCCTGGGCCAAGCCTCAGGCCACAAAGTAGGTGCAGCCTGTACAGAACAGTGAATTTCCTTTTATTTTGTCTCAATGATTCTCTCTCTCTATATATATGACAAGCCAATGGTTTCCTGCGCACCAGGAAACCACTTACTATTCTGGGTGGTAACCATATAACCAAGTTATGTGGTTTAGTTGGTAATTAAGGGAATCCAACTGGATTGAGCCTTTGCAGGTTTATTTCCAAGGGATGGTTAGGGTTTGTTGCTCAAGTAATGCCACCCAGGGATGGGTGTGACTGGTCACTTTCATCTTAAATGTCAGGACCAACTTGCCTAGCCCTGGGCTTCTACGCTTCTCATGGGG
This sequence comes from Birgus latro, assembly GCA_018397915.1. Lineage (NCBI taxonomy): Eukaryota > Metazoa > Arthropoda > Malacostraca > Decapoda > Coenobitidae > Birgus > Birgus latro. The sequence continues at coordinate 3,502 of JAGKTI010002753.1, read as the reverse complement.
TAGCATAGGATTGGATGAGGGATGGATGATACACATACAGTAGGCGCGGAAAGTGTTGATGCCATCTTAAAAAAAGAAAACATTCTTGTGGTTAGCAAGGAGAAACAAATAAATTAACACTCATCATTGAATTTAGTATTTACTGGCATTCCCCTTCACCTTTATTATCTTCTTAAGGCATCTGGGGAGACTGATGGCATAGTTTTGCAGAACAGACGGACTAAAACTGCTCCATAGCTGCAGCCTCAAGTTTAGGCAAAGATGATGTGTCCATACTACGCAGCTGCCGCTTCATGTGCGCCCATAAATTCTCAATGGGATTGATATCTGGGCTGTTTCCGGGCCAATCTCGAATAAAGGGAACCTCACAGTCTGTTAGCCACTGTTTCACTGACTTTGCAACATGTGCAGGGGCAGAATCTTGCATAAATACTCTTGCCTTGGTTTTATCAAAAGAGTCACTTAAAACATCACATAAGAGCTCCAAATAATTGTTCTGGTTCACTTTTTCATTTGCAGGTAGAATTACCAACCTACCAACACCATATTATGTAAAGCAGCCCCAAGCCATGAGTGAGGCTGGGTATTTAACAAACTTGGAAGTGTACTTAGGATCCAGGGGGTCACTGCCTGGTTTGCAGTACACTCGTGATGAAGGGGTACCAGTGACAGTAAATGTTGACTCATCACTCCAAAGCACAGTTTTCCATTGCTCCTCACTCCAGGCAAGATATTTCTTACAAAAATTTACTCTCTTTTTCTTCTGAAGTGCAGTTAGCAGTCGTTTTTTACGAGCACAAAAACTCCTGTAGCCCAGATCGTCATGCAACAGCTGCTGCACACTTCTGACAAACATCTGCCAGCAACTGTGGGTTCTTTTCTTTTAAATCCCATGCTGTTAGCCTTGGATCCTTGCTAACTTGCCTTGAGATCAGCTGACGGGTCCTGAAGGTTGTCTTACGAGGTCTCCCAGGCTTGGGAAGTGGAGTGGGAGGAATGGCCTCCCCACTGTCCTTGAACCGCTTCACCAGTCTCTGCACTGTCCTTAGTCTAACACCATCTGATTTGCAATAAATGGGAGTTTGTGGCCAGCTTTGTATAAAGTAATCACTTCCACACGTTTGTCCTTGCTTGTGGTTACTTTAGGCATGATGAGAATGTGGTAGGTAACCAAATAACTGTGTTATTTGAGTCAAAACATGCCCTCGTGGTGCATCACACACAGAGACAATCCTCCTCCTGTGGCTGCCCAAACATTACTGAGCCTGCTCCTGTGGTGCCAAACCTATCAAGCAGGGTTGCCAGCTCCCGTTGAAAAAGCGTCAGCTCATTTCGTATCACAGGGGAGGGTAGTATTGACGCTACTTCACTTAACGTGAAGAAGAATGACGTTGGCAAAAAAATGTCAATACTTTCCGCGCCTACTGTATATATGTATATAGTGGAATCTTCTAAATCCAGGTCTTACAAGACCGGGCACATGCTGTGATTTAGAAATAACTAATCTTATGGGGAAAATCACTTATCAGTCTGTTAATGCAGAAAAGTTGCCCCCCTTATCCCCAAACCTACATCTAACTGGTTACCAGTGAACACTAACAATCTTCATGCTTGGCGTGGGAAGGAATTGCTGTGATTGGCTTATAGTAAGTGCTCTGCTTGAATATGATTGGTGTAGTAATTGCCATGCTAAACTAAGATTGGTTTGTGCCCACATAGATGCGTGGACTTGAGGTAATGGTGGCACGTATTACGCGGGGCGTCGGAAAAGTGTCATTTTTGATGGCTGCATCTGCAAATTTTGTGTAATTTCCGGAATTCACTGGTGTTGCAGACTTGCCTGTTGTTTGCGTGTACTATGAATCTGTTATTTAGAATCGCACAAATTAGGAGATTCCACTGTACAGGTCGTCCCCCACTTATGAACGAGTTTCGTTAAGAGAAACTGCTCTTAAGTCGATTTGTTTGTGGCTCGAAAATGCATTTAATACATGTAACAAACCGAACGTCATAGCCTAGCCAAGCCTATCAAGCCGTTTAATTATGCTTAGAACACTTTCAGTTGGGCCAAGTCAATAACACAAAGCTTATTTTGTAATTAAGCATTGAAGATCTCATGTACTAAAGTACAAATTCATATGGGCATATATCGTTTTCATTTTTGTTTTTGAAGGCTCCAACATGCTTGCATGCATTGGCCATGGTCACATAATGGAGGCTTTCCATGCTGCTCAGTCAGTGGCAGCCTCCCTATTCAGTCCTTTAACCTTGAGGTTACACTTAATGACCTTGTCTCAGGTCTTCTTTGGTCTACCCTTTGCGGCTCCAACCCCAATATTAATGCTTCTATTTTCACGGCGCACAACTCTGAGGTTGTCATTATCGTACCCTGGCACCCTACCATTCAAAAGTGTGTCTGATTTCGTATAGTATACACGAATCATATTATTATACACGAATATTATGATACACAAATATATTATACACGAATCACATGCGTCTCATATTATACACAAAATCAGATGCAGTTTTGAATGGTTGGTTGCCAGGGCACGAAAATAACAACCTTAGAGTTGCGCGCTGCGACTATAACTCTCCACACCCAATTACCATCCCCCATCCTCTCCACTTGCCCAAACCACCTCAATATACCTCTCCTCATCACAGCACCAATACACTCCAGTCCAATCCTACCTCTCAAGTCTTCCATCATAACCCTAGTCCCACCAGGCCTTGCACTCAGGGACGCACTTCACGTCCACCTAATCATTGTCATTTCTGTATCTTTGCGCCTGCGAATATCCTCTTGCCTTACTGCCCAGGCCTCAGTACTATGCAGCATTACACTCCTAATGCATGCAGCATACAAAGATCCCTTAGCATGTAGGGAGAACCCTCTTAGTGTCAGGAGAGGCAGCAGCTCCCTGAACTTCTTCCAACCATTTCTCATCCTAGCCACAGAGCTAGCTCCAACCCCACCTCCAGCGCATAACATGTCTCTCAAGTAACAAAACTTAAACACACACACACACACACACACACACACACACACACACACACGTAGGAAAGAGGAAAATGTGTAAAAGAAGTGGAAAGTTGAGTGACACAAGGAAGGAAAGTAGCTGGTGCAATGAAGGCCTTGAGAAGAAACAGAGGCATGAATGTTGCAGCTGCACAAGGCTTACATGAAAGAGTGTTAGTGCCAACTTTAACATATGGATGTGAGACTATGGTGTGGCATGAAAATGAAAAGTCAGGAGTGAGAGCAGTGAAGATGGGACTGCTGAGGAATGTATGTGGAGTACAGGGAACGGGTACGATACAAAATAATGTGATTTGAGAAAGATGCGGAATGAGAAAGTCTGTGGACACCAGAATCGAAGATAGTGGATTGAGATGGTATGGTCATGTGGAGAGAGTGGATAACAATAGAGTGGTCAAAAAGATATATCTGAACGAATTTGAAGGAGGGAGGAGGCGAGGTAGGCCAAGGAGAAGGTGG